>CALNHX010001911.1:0-200131 GCA_940337035.1 Agriotes lineatus
TGCGCTTGTTTCCTTCTTCGCAGCTATTGATTTGTTTAATGCATAATAGACTTTGCTTATTTTGTTCGTTCTATTGAGAATATCTTGCTCTGATGCTCCGGTTCAATTTATTATTACTCGTAGTTTTCAACCCTAGTTCTTCTGAATTGCTTATAATTTCTGTGTCTTCTTGGGTTTCATTCTTTGTTATTGTCATCACTTTTCTTTTTTTTATGTATCTTTATTCCCATCTCTCAATCACTCTACTCAATTTATTGATTACGTATTGCAGGTCTTCTAGTAATTTTCTTCTATTTCGTCTCTTGGACTATTTTCAAGGAATTAAGAGAAATGATTTTTTTGTTTAGATAATATTACAACATTGATCTTTGCAGAGTAGAACCAGCAGCTTCTTCTTCTTCGACTTCTAAATAGACCTGCGGCCTATTCATGGTACGTTCTCATCTGTTCTCTTCGGATGTATATTGCCAAAAAAGGGTAAAGGTTCAGGGTTATTCCAATTCCCCCAACTAGGGCGGGTTGCTACAGGGACCTTGAGTCCCTCTTCAGCCAATAACAGAAATTTCAGAATGGGTGAGAGAAGGGAGACGTGGAGAATATAAAAGAGACCAGGAAAGGTGGAGAAGTACTGCCCCGGCATTCACCTTAGAGAAGGTACTCTGTTGATCCAAGAAAACCACCTACAAACCTTAATCAGAGCAGACGGCCACTGGAATCGAACCCACCACCTCCCGAATACTAAACAGACGTGGTAACCACTAGTCCACAAAGCTCGGTTAGACTGCCAGCTATTCCACCGTCTTTTAGTAGATCTACCTGGAGGCCCCTTGGTTTCTAGCTTTTTGTTTCTTGCAATTTTCACAATTTTATTTTCTTTCTACACTATAGTAAGGCACTCTAGACCCTTTAACAGACAAGGAAGTGTCCGAAAGGGATTCGTCTTATCCCCCTAAGAATGAATAATCGAAGGAGGAAGAGAAGTAAATAACTTACGTTACGACAATGACACTGCTCTCATTGAAAATGAACAGAAGGTGATCGAGCATTTTGAAAAGATCAATAGAGGAAGCTCAAACTTCGAACTAAAACTGAACCGACAAAAAGCAAAACTGATGAGAACAGATCGTTTTAATAAGATGGGAAGCTCATCCAATATTCGTGACGTGGAAAATGTTAAAGAAATGATTTATATAGGATTGCATATAAATAAAAAAGATAAGGAAGATAGCTTATCCACAGAAACCAAAAGGCATATAGCACTTTCCAAAGCAGCCATGGCCAAACTGACGAAAATATGAAAAAACCGACATATTAAAAACACAACAAACGGGGGGCTGAAGGCAGTAGATAGATTGAAAATAGAAGCTTTCTAGATGCGGGGCTGGAAAAGGCCATTGAGGCTCCCTGGACAGAACCAATAATTCCATACTTTAGGAACTGAACATACATGATAGATTGTCAACCGTCGTAAGGCAAAGAATATTTTAGATAAGTAACCCATAGGAAAGATGATACTCTCAAAAAACGTATGGTGTAGGGTACAGTTGAAGGAGTGCGACATCGAAAGTGTTCGCAAAAACGATGAATCGACAAAGTCAGTAAGTTTACCAACTCCATTTAAAAAATATATATAAGATATGCTTCAGATAGAAACAAGTGGAGAGAAATACAAACTCAACATTACAGACAGGCATGTGATCACGACATACTTCAGCTATGAAGTATTCGACTAGAGAGGGGGAGGAGGGTATGTGTTCATTCAAAATGGGCCTCTTTTTCTGATTCATTTTATTATATCTTCTATGTCGCACGCTGTCTTTACCTCTTCATTTCTCATTCTCTCTAGCAAGGTTTTTCCGTTGATGGTTATTAAACATCTCATTTCCGTCATCAGCAATGTACTCTTTGTTTTCGTTGTTTTGAGTCGAATGTCTTCTGTATAAGTAATGATCAGTCTAATACATGTTTTATATAAGATATTCATGATTTACTCTGTATTGTGATGTATTTGTTTCTCCACATTAGGACCAGTAGACATAACCTGATATCGGTTCACTTTGTTTGCTGAGCTGCATACTTCCTCTAGTAGATTGCCTACCTTTATTTCTAAATAAGAGGTCATTACTTGTTCTTTTTCTTTAAGAGCTCTTGTATAATGGAGGTTAGCGATTCTAATCCTCGCTGCTGTTCTAAACAGTTGAAGTTTTTGAACCACGATATTCTTCTTCCGACAGGCCTTTTCCCCTCTATTTTGTCTGTATTGTTAAGTGTAAAAGTGTATAACTGTCGAATCTCTTAATATGGCCAAAATATTCTAATTTTCTCTTCCTAATCTTCGTTACTAGCTCAAGTTGTTGTTCATTCGATTTATAACTTTTTGATTTGATATTTTGTCCATCCAAGAAATGGATTACATTCTGCGATTCAGAGCTACATAAAAAGCATAGGGCACATATGGTATTTCACTATTTTTAAATCTTAAGGAAATATCTATGCTACGACAACAAAGAAAAAAACTTCTTTTCTCAAATGCCGCTCCTAAATTAATTTCGGTCATCTGATCTTGGTTATCATTGATCCATTTAGATATCCAGATATTTGTATTTTTTACCACATTCGACATTCTCGTTGTATACTATGAGAGTTTGCATGGCGGCAGGTCTTTTGCTTATCAGTATGCTTTTAGTCTTTTTGATATTCATCCGAATCCGCACTGGTCACTCACTTTGGTTATCCTTTCTAATAACTGTTGCGATCTTCTGAGGTCTCAACTGTTGTCAACGAATGTTGTTAACTTGGCGAATCTCATCTAAAGCTTATCTGAAGATAGCTTCTGAATGTATTTTGAACAGTAGTAGTGACAGTTGCACCCATGGTACCGTGGTGGGCAATACATTAGGCTGGAAAAATCTAAATTGAGGTTAGTTGGACATAAATTTGTAGTAGTTGTTGTCAAGCGAATGACAGGCCGGCCTAAATTTGTTGTCCGCCATTATAGAGGTATTTAGGCAAAATTAGACGACAACGACATCAGTTTTTAAATAATTCCATAAAAATCTGACAGCATGAACAGTAAGACGTCAACGCAAAATTTGGAAAAACACGGTAGTACCTCATTTAATTAATAAATAACTGCCGTCAAAACTTACATTCGAATAATAAAAAACATCTTTGGCAGCCTTTACTGAAAATAAACTAAAAAAAATACAAATATATGTTTATTAGTACAGTTCTTTCTAATGACACCTTCATAGGTATCCACTGACATCATATTTATTTATTATATTTATCAGTCATCTTGTTGCCGTATATATAAATACAATTTATAATAGTATATTATACATCAAGGTAGCGAAGCGCAGTATTATAACCTGAGCGCATATTAGATACTGAGCGCGCAGCGCGAAGTATCAAAAGCGCGAAGGTTATAAGACGATTCGCTACCGTGGTGTATATACTATTTTTTGCACTACCAAACGGCTTAATACCTAAATTCCCAACAAATTTCGAAAATATTTTAACTGTCAACCTGACAATACAGCTCTTTAAAACGTCAAAATTAAAATAGTCATATTTGGTAACTTGGCAATTTATTAGTTACCACGGTGAAAATTGTTTATTTTACTTTCTCTCCCTAGGTGGAGAAAATCAACTTCACAACCTCAAAATAGGCCAATAACGGTGCGTTCTGAGACTAGTAGTGCAAAAAAAATATTGTTATCTAAGTCTGTTTAGTCCTATTTCGTCTTCTTTTTTATAATTTTTCTGAATGTTAGATTTTTAACAGTTCGTATGCCTGTCGCTCATAGGTTTAAGCTTCAATTTAACAATTAACTTATAGATGGCTTTACACATATTAAAAATATTTTGAACAGCCATGATCTCGCAGTTTTTTGAATGGAACACCTGTGTGCATGTGCATATCTAATTTTTGAAATTCTAACCAGTAGATTAGAAGTTATGATTTTGTTTGTAAGAAAATTGCATTTACAGACGGATTTATTATAAGTAGGTACAGCGTGATTCTTAGATTTTTGAAACTTGTAAAAGTCCATACTATTTTTTTTATTGAACACGTATGCATTATTAGGCTACGTAGAACCCATACTGGTTACCATAATTCAGTTTCAAATTTAATGTCTCTCCACGTTCGGGAAGGCGTAATGGGAAATTACGTCGTAGATTTTCAAATCAGACACGCTAGAAGTTGCGGTACCAACATGATGGTGCACCAGCACATTTTTATAGAAGGAGGTAGCAATAATTAAATATTTAGAAATCGAATCGGTGGATCAGAAAACGTGCCCAATAACGTGGTCTGTGATGTTTCCTTTGGGGTTACGTGAACAAAATGGTAAATTAATGAGAAAGTCTCAACCACCAGAGATGATATGAAAGACCAGATTCGTAACGCATTTAAAAAACTACATTCAATATGCTGCACAGGGCTAAAATATTTTTTCAGCTAGATTAGAGTTTGACGTAGAAAATGGTGACCTGTTCGAACACATTCTGTAATTTATTGTTGTTATTATATTGATTTTTTTAACTAAGTTGTCTTATGTCTCGTACTATGTTCTAAATTAAGGTCTTTAGTCTTTGATCCTTATTTAATTAAAATTTCCAATTCTAATTTATAAACATAGCTACAGTCTCCTCAAATGTTGCTTTCCATGGCTTACTAAGGCTTTTTTGCGAAAACAAAAGCAATTTTTAAAAACATCGCACTTTTGATGTAGAACATAATAAAAATTATGGAGAATTAAAAAAATGTGTGATGGCTCTTAATAATTCTCAAAAGTCGATAAATTCTAAAATTCACCCTGTATAATATAATCAACTTTTGCTCATGGCCAATAGTATACGACTTCTTTGTTTTAATTTTTAAAAATAGGGCTGCTACTGATTGTTTTTAAACACCATTTTTCACACAAAAATCATAACTTCCAAACTATTGATAACAATTTCAAAAAAATCTGTAAATGGTTTTATTCAGAACTTCCCTCGCAAGTGGACGCTGTGATACTAAACAATTTTAAAAATCGAAGGAAATCGAGAACCTCTCCTGGCTTTATGTTGCACGGCTGTATTTAACGGAACAGACTTATTCTTAAAACTTTTTGACTCTTTTACAACATTATCCTGTATCTGTTGGGTCCCATTTTCGTCAACTGTAAAGCCTATTCTATGTGGAAATTATTACTTTTATCTATTTCTCAGTTAACGCAAAAATAAACAAAATTTTATCTGTATATATTACCGCGAAGTTCTCGCTTTCTTGCCAGGTAGATACGAAATATTGTCTTTTCCAACAAACAGTTTTTGAGTTATACCGCCGCCAACAAACAGACAGACAGACAGACAGCGGACGGAAATCAGAAAACCTGTTTTTCGTCAGAGACCCTGAAAGGAAGGATCGGAAGAAATCTCGGAAGGTGATTTTTTTTTGGCACTTCCTTCGCATTTTAGACGAGGGAAGTAAAAAAGATATAATGAAAAAAGAAAATGTATTCTATTAAAAAATGCGAGTTTGTATCTCCCCTCTTACACGAATTTACAATGGCGGTTTAATATATTATAAAAGTGTACAGCCAAAGGCGCTCCATAACTTCACTACATTTTTTTATTCATCTTTAGTAGTAAAGGCTTAATATAGCTTTTCCATAGGAATTAACTGAAACATGAAGGTACACTAATAAACAATTAAATCTAAGGCTACCGGTTTCCAAATGTAATCAGCTTTAATATTCAACACGTTTCGAGTTCTTAATAGTTTTTATTGATATTAAAAATGTCAGGAAGATAAAGCAGCAACTTTGAAAAATTTGATAGATACCTTTCCTATTTGTGTGTTACATTAAAAATTACTTAACTAAAATTCCCACAGTACTTCCAGCTTGAAAATGCAGTGGCGAATGATTAACAACAGCCGATTTCGTTAGCATTAAATATCGACAAAGCCTTAATTTATTTCCTTAATTTAGTGTAAGACAGTACAGCCACAATTATATCTACAGCTGGAGTAACAGGAACATGTAACAAACAATTTAACACAATAAAGAGACTTTCACATTAAAATAATAAAACTGGCTTCAATTGAAGTCACATATTTTTAAAACTAATACACAGGGTGTTCCGGAATATTTTCCTTGTCGGTTTGTTGAATATCTCGAAAACTAGTGGAAGTAGACGCATCAAAGGTTAAAGGCCACGCCTTGAAAATTGAGTTGCACTGTAAACCTTTGATTTGTGATAACCCCATACGGAGAAATCCATGGGTGTTAAATCTGGACGTCTGGGCGGCCAATTAATGTCCCCCAGCTCAGAGATCATTTCTTCGGAATATCGTTCGAACGACTTCCAGGGAAATGTTTGCTCTAACCGGTTAATTGATTCATTGCAACTAAACTTCCAAGGCGTAGACTTTCACCACAAGCTGTTGGCGTGCCAACTCCCACCACTTTTTGAGATATTGAACGAACCAGCGAGAAAATCATTCCCGGACACCCTGTATAATTCCGTCATGTGAGTAGGTTATGCTAATTTTGCCTCATCAGTTGTACAATTCAATAACATTGCATTTCGGAAAGCTCGGAATCTTGAAATAGCTTAAAATTAAGAAAACTTCTCAAACAACGCAGGAATTCAAACAACAAGAAACTCAATTTCAATACCTATTTGTTGATTTATAATGGAATCTGAGGGGCTACAAATTTAACTTGTTCCTTATAGAAACACACAACGAAACACTTTTGACATTAAATGATTTATTTGAAAAAGCCTTGCCTTTAGTTCATGAAGCAAATAATTATAGTTGTATAATTGTAGTTTACTGGATTAAGCAGCAATTAAATATGAAGAGAGAAAGTAACTACAATATAAGTATTTTGTTCTCCAAAGATTTTTTGATTAATTTAGAAAATATTTATAAATTTCAAAATGTTACTGTAATTTTATACGTTAAACCCATTACATGTTAACAGTCGATACCTTCTGTTCTAATTGTATCTTCTTTCCAGAAAAAAGTCAAGCAGGCGAGTGAACGAGATTTCCGCTATCAGGTGAGCGTAGTACGTTGTGAGAATCTTTCAGTTCATTATAGGTTTTGGTCACATCCTTAAACGTTCTGCCATGTTTCACACGTTTGCAAGGTTCTGACCTTAATCTCTAGTTATCATCCGGAGCCATGTCTGTATTATACGGCGATGTATTATTTTTAGTTAGACGGCCATTTAAAGCATGCAATACAAAATCCGTTTCAGAGCATCATGCGCAATTTAGTGAGGCGATATGTTACGGTGGAGCAACGAAAGGCGGAAAATCAGGGCGTAACAGAGGACGACGTCAATGAGATTAAGCAAGATATATCAGCGTTTCGTTTTGAACTTATTGAGATACTGAAAAATTCTGGCATGAATACATCAACGGCTCAATCCGGAATGGGTTCAGGTAACTAACGTTATTTCCTTGTTTGACTGAAACGCTTTCCGTTCTCATAATCTACAGCATTGGCGATAAGGGGATTTGCTGCTGTATGCAAAATCATTTTTACTTATTTGCAAACCAAATAAAGCAAGCAGCATCACTGCGGCAGTTCTCCTCAAACTCCAATGGTAACTCAATTACACCGAGAAATCTCGTTTTATTTACCATACTAAATATAAAGGGTATTTCAAATAAAAACAATTGATCTCTACAAAATGTCTACCTTTCTTAATTTGTATCAAACGTGATACTGTTACAATTATATTTACATCGTACAAACCATATTTTACACCAAGTTGTATATGACCCAAACACGAAATAATCGTCAGGTGAAAGTAAAGAATGTGGAATAATCTACAAACTACGTTTTATGATTATGTTTGCTGTGAGTCAGTTGCTGTAAGCAGTCTTGCTTACCTATGAAGCTAATGCACATCTTTTTTAATTTTAAAACTGTTTACTGGTTTGGTTAGTTTCTGGCTGAATATGGGGTACCCATAATTCGTCTCCGATTGCTATATGCTACACTAAGGCATCTCCTTGTTTATTGAAGGTTCAATAATAGAGTAGTAATACACGGCATTTCCAACTAAAGATATTAAAGAGCGTTTACGAGATTAAGACGCAAAACAAGGCAGCTCGTGGACGGGCCATAATTTGTTACAACGGAAAAACGGTAAATTAAAACACAAGCAATGTTCATATCACGATAACCCACAAAACTATTCAGCCCTGCAATACGAGATTTGCTCCAGATAACTACAGTCGAGAAATGGGCATAGTATTTAGCGATAGGGTTGTGGGTGTGTTAGATAACTCAAAATTAGTGTCCAAGGGCGCCATGCAGTCTAAAAGAATTCATCGTATGCCTAAACTGATGAATAAAAACCGCTGTATACATAATTTAAATTAGAAATTTCCGTAACGCCACTGCATAATGCATATACAGTCTAACTTGGAAAATTAGTATATTTATCAGCCACTGCCGACTTGAATTTGCGAATTTGCCTGACAGCATCTCTCAGGGCATAGAAGTGCCAAGTGCGTTCCTACCTGTTGGGTACTTCTGCTAATAGTCGAAGGAAGATGAACAGCCACGTTGAATTTATCAGGAAATTCAAAGAAAGATACGGAAAGTCTATATGCACAGTAGTATAGCGGTTGGCCAAAAACACAAGTCCATACGAAAAACACCGCACTCCGTTACTTCAAACATGTGAAAGAAGTCAAGATCACCTTTAAAATGACGACAACGACTCGCTCGGGCTACGACTCTCAGGACCTTGGCTTTAGCCTCGAACGCCTTTTTCTCGACCACAAAAACAATGAGCTGGGAAGTGGCGTACAACATGCCAGCTCAGATGGTAAACCTCGACTAAGCCCCCTCACTGCAGCGCAAACAGAGAGTAAATGAAAAAATTGTGCTGGATGGCGTAAAATTTCAAAATATCTTAACAAACAATGCAATCGTACTTCTTTCTTTTATGATCTGTAACTCCATTTTGCGGAATACTAGACATCTTGAAATAACTAACCTAGCTAAAATATCTGCAGCATGTGTGCTGTATCTGAATTTGCTGTTGCCATACTTCTATAATATTTAAAGAAATATTTCTATACAAGATATGTTGTACCAAGGCACAACATTTTGACTACCCTAACAAAATATCGAATAGATCAAATATTTTCTATCTTGATAAAGTCGATACTGCTCTGTCTGTAAACTTGTAAACATTTTTCTCGCACAACCAAAAGGCTGAATTGTTTATTTTAGGTTGGACTTATGCTGCCTTTAAACTGTGTAATAGAGAATAAATGAATGATGTTCCATTTTTAGTACGCAATCTTGAAATGAAACTACAGTCAGGGCTCATTTTCCGTGGTATCGACTTTAAATGCACTTATTGGACCGTTGTCCCATGTTGACTATGACAAAAATATTAAGTAAAATTACTATCCACACGTTTTACTCAAGCCGAATAGCTCAGTTGGTAGAGGGTTAGGCTTGCATTAAGCAATTCCTCGGGTCGAATCCCACGGTGGCCGACATTTTTCCGCTGCCTTGACGATTGGAATCGGGTTAGGTGAGACCATTCACAGTTGGGCACCAAATTAACTTTGCTCTACTCAGAACCACAGACCTAAAGGATAGAATAACAAGGGCAACACATCACCAAGACCCACACCTAACCCAATAGTTGCTAAACAAGCTCAAAAAGCGCGCTCAACATGGTAACCCGAACAGTCTCTACACGAGTAGGTAAAAGAGGTTACAGTAAATACATAAATACTATTCACACGTTTTACACAAAAAATAATATCGTGATTTATTAGACTAACTTACCTGTTTACAAAAAATATTAGGTATGTCGAGGAACCACTAATAATGGCGATTCCTGTACATATATCGCCATTTTAGTAGCGTGTAGTAGTATCTAATAAGACACATTTGAAACAAATCCTTGTGCTTTGCCAGTACAGAAATAATCTTTGAAAATAATTTAACAAAATGGTGGCGATCAGTTGTTTCAATTTGAAACATTCTCGTACTCTTACTTCTTCTTATCTTATCACAGTTTGCAAGCAATATTTCTTCCTACACACTAGCACCTCTGTGTGAACTAACTATAGCTTGCAGAAAATCTAACCAAGTCGGAACTAATTTTTAAAGGTGCAGGTGGGAAAAAGAATCGCCAAAAAGAGCGACGTTTGATGAAGGGGTTCAATATCGGTCCACAACCATCAACGACAACAGCTCCATTGCCTCCAGTTGCTGAATTTATAGCTTCGCTCCAACAGCATCACCAAGATGGACAACAGCACGACCTGTTCGGTTCAACTCTCTCAGGAATATTTAACTCCACTCCTAGAAAAATACACCAGCAAAGCACTGTATCTTCTTCACAAGGTAGCATCAACGAAGGACAATACCACCACCACCACCACCATCGACTTGGAAAATATGAAAACTGGTTTGTATCTTGCAGAACGACTAGGTTTGTAGTCCTAAATTCTCACATTGTAGGTTCCATACAAAACGTGCTTCTTCACACAAACGCCGATGGGGTACCTTGATCGAAGCTGCCAAAGCTGGAAAAGTGTCACGGTTGATTGGACGATCGCGGTCTGAAGATTCTGTTTGCAATTCACACTGTAGGGAGAATGGACACAACCACTCTCAAAGCCACAGCAACAGTCCTGCGTCGGACGAAAATGGTTCTGTTAGTCCTTCGGACTCCAATCCAAGCTTAGATATCGTTCCTCCAGAATTACCTCCACCTCCACATGAAGAACACCACTATGGGTTAACTAGCGGCTTATTATTGCTTAAGAAAAAACGGAAAAAGTTTTCCGCTTCCAGAAATGCTAGTCCTGTTATTCCACCACACAATGCAGTAGATCATGCACATCCTGTTTCCTCTAGTAAAAGCAATAAAAAGGTAGGTATCAGATTAATTGTCGTTTAAAACAATCAACGAACTAAGATTCTTCTTTAAAAACTTTCATACTAACCACTATACCGTTGATACCTGCATGAAAATCCTTACCTTATAATTCTATTGTTTGCCACAGTAGCACCAAACAAAGAAAAAATATCATTTAGGCAAATTAGATATGCCTGTTTAGCAATGGAATTGCAATCTCTTTTTCCTAAAACGCCGCCGTAACGATTAGTTTAGCATTTTGTATCAAATACTTCAACGAATTAAATTCAATTTTATTGAGCAATAATTCTACTGTACATATCTAAATTTATCTCTTAGACATAAACTAATACAATAGATATTTCCTTAGCAACTATATACATTATATACCTCATTGATGCTAATTGTATTGCTCACATTTAAATGCGTCTTATATAAAATGTGTATTCAGTGATTGAGTGGAAATTTTACTACAGATATTAAATGATCCAAAATACTTGCACAGAGTTTTCTTATGACGTTTGCTTTTAAATCCAAACCAAATGATACGATGTTTTTATTTTGAAATGTTAACGTATTATCTATGAACAGTCAGACCTCGCCATTCGCGGGGGTTACGTTCCAGAAAAATGCCGCGAAGCGCAAAACCGCGATGCGCAAGTAAACACATAAACGATAAAAACGGGGTTAGGTTCCGTTAACTAGATTTATTTATACTATGCAACCACAAAAAACAAAACTTTTCTGCGTTTTTTATCTGGCAAATCTGAAGCAGAAACTTGACGCTTTGAAGACATGGTTTTCCGTGTTTTAAAAATTAAACTCAATTGAGTTTTCGGCAGAAACGCTCGAGAAGACAGTAAAGTTTGAACTAAAATTACGTAACATAAGTCTGCCACTTGAATCTAGAGCTCAAATATCCATTTGTTATTCAAGTTATAATTTTACAGTTTATTTCAGGCCCAATTTGGTAATAAAAGATTCAAAGAAATAGTTTACAAGTTCGTGATAAATAATGTTATTTAGGTGTTCATGACATAAACCGCATACGTCTGCTTTATTTACTTACGGCCGGTCTTATGAAGGTCACTAACCTGACGTGAACTTTAAATCGCTGTAAAAATAAACAAAAGCTTATCAAAACGTTGGGGCTTATGACATATTATTCATTAGTAAACAAATTTGTATGTGCTTTTGTTTATTTTAACAGCGAATTAAAGTTAACGTCAGATTAGTGGCCTTCATAAGACCGGCCGTTAGTGTGTGAAAGTTGAAATAGTTAACGTTGGTAATTCCATCCGCGAACGGCAAGGCAAATATCCGCGAACGGCAAAGGTATCCCGCGTAAAATCAAACTAGCGAACCGCAAAGCCGCGAACGGCGAGGTCTGACTGTATATCTAACCAACAAATACTTCCTAGAAATTATATTGAACAAGAGAAATAAAACACTATATCAATTATAAATCTTTACCACAACTTAATTACATCCTCTTTAAGTAAGCCTTTTAACAACTAAGAGAAGCAAAACTTGTAAGAGAATACGGTAAGCTGTAGTAAGGATTCTAACATTTGTGATCCAACAAATCGCTTGGACGATCTTCAGCATACCATAGGATTTCAAATATTTTGAAATTATTTTACTAAGTGAACGAATTCTGTCTAAATATACTTGTCTGGAAAGTATTTAATTTGTAAATCTGTGACACACTATTATTTGAAGTTATATGATCATATAATTAAGGATGATGTAAGAAGAATTTTATTTCTTGTGGTCAATTGCAATTCTCAAGAAGTTTTTTGTTTTAGTTATAACAAGAAAAATACGGAATATAAGCCTTAGACAGTGTCACTATTTAAATTGGAGAATTGATTATTTATTATTTGAAGCATTATCAAAGTAACTATTTAAAATTATGGCATAGTTATTAGTACTATTACTACGAACTGTGATAGTCTTAGCTTTCCCTTTTCTTAATTTGCTGATTTTATTTATTTATACCGTATGGATTCACTGGAACTGGAAAAATTTATCTGAATTGTAGTTTACTATCATAGTGCTTTATTTCTATAAATGAAGAGATGTATGTATACTAATAAGTTAATTTGGAAATTAGTTGAAGTATGACAAAAATAGTTAAAATAACAAGTATTCTGTTAGATCCTGCTAGATATGTACTTCAATCTTTGTTTAATTAACAGAGTATAACGAATTTATTATTAATTTTATAAGAATAAAAGCTATTATACCACAAACGAGTACAATACATATACCTAGACCTAATCCATGAACAATAAACAAGATGTATCAAGTATGGTACTAGTAAAAGTCGTACATTGCTCTTGAAGTGTGGTAAAAATATACAATGTTTTAACTAATACAGTTCACCTGACATAAAAGTTAACCTTCATCAAAACACTTCAGATTCTTGTTTACTACATGGCAAACATTGAAATCAAACATTCTAAATAACATACTTAGCTAATATTTTATTACTTTCGTATTCATTTTCTTTTACTATTGCATTTTACCCTGTGTACCATTTGTGAATTAGTCCTATTGCCAAATGCATTTTTAAATTCTTGTGTATCAGTCTGTAGAAACCACATCTTTCAGAACATCAAAGACGTATTATTACTCAAAATATACAAATTTAAATATAGTATCTTCCCTTTGTTGTTTAGTTCACATCACAACTTACGCGAATGTTTTTACAGCATTATTGTACCTAATTTCTGAATTTGTAACAATATTTTCTTATTGCTTTTATGTCTCTTATAAGTTCCACTATCATTGTATGTTCAACAACCTTTCCACTATATTTCAATTTAGCATTTTCTTTATTATTTACTGTAATTTCTTTCCAAACTCGACAACAGTGTGGATTACATTTATATTATTTACACCATTTTAATAAATAAATGTAGTTTTATTTAAAATATCTATAATTAACTAGAGTGACCTCTGTCACTAGGTATATCAACGTGGATCTCTTTAATACTGACAGGTGATTATGAATGTAAATCATTTACCCTACCTTACACAGTTGGTAGTATGTTCAGATGTATCCTTTCCCCTTGCCTCAACTTATGGTTTTATTTTAAATTCATTTGGTTGTTACTTGCAATGCTATACTTACCATGAAATAATTCATCTTAAGCTTGAATCTTCTCTACTTCTACCATAGTAGTTCATAAATACAAAAATTGTAGAATTCTAAAATATAGTTAGAAATTGCTATCTATTTCAGTATGTATCTGATCAAACTTTTTCAAAGTCATGTTTTTAGAATTCGGCAATTATAAATTTTGCACATACGTACTTAAAAAACCTTTCAGTTCACATTGTAATTTTGTATGAGTCGTCCATGTAAGTTTCTGTTTTCAGTGTCATTGTTAATTGTTAGTTAAATTTCAATACACAAAGTTGTTACAGGTATTACAAAGAGCCTCCAGTGTTCCAGTGAGAGTTTCAGAGGTTATCCAGCTGACTAAGCGCAATCTCGAGCAGTCTCAATCTGAGCAAGAATCAGTGGGTATGCCAACGGCAGCCCCAACTCTCACACCTTCCACTACTGAAGAGAGCGTAGCAGCTGCTGGCCAATCGGCCCTTCCAACAGGCACCTCGTCCAGAGAACCGCTGTTGTACAATTCCTCATCTAGCACGCAGGCGACAGGGTCATCCCAAACCCCAGAGGATGAATATAAACAGCATGGCCAGTATTATCCCAAACTACCAGGAATTATACCTTTAGGTGGTCACAATGGACCAGCAGGATGGTTGTAGTAATTGTACTATAAAACCTACGAGTTTCCAATAAGTTTCTTATCTTTTTGTTAGGTAACCGTAAATGATATCAAATATCGCATGTGAAATATGCAGCATATTTTTAAGTTGTTTGACACTTCACACTTAAAAGTTGAACTAGAAAGGACCTCTGAATTAATTTTATTATTGTAACCGGTGTAGCTCCGTCCACTAGAAGAATAGAATGTTATATTTACAATATAAGGCTAATTGGAAACTCGAATAAATATCAAATACCATGTCAAAACGTACAATTGTTCAAATGCCTAAAATAGTCTGTTAATTTTTGTTTTAATCGACCAAACGTTCAATTATATACAAGTACTATGTGTTCTATTGTATTCTGACAAAAATTACAGGTCATTTAGAAACATTGGTAGAATTTGAAATGTATAATTAAGATTATATGAGCACCGCTTTCAAAAATAGATTCGGGTAAACTTCTATAAACATTATGCTCTGTTAACTCTTACTTTGCTATGTTTTTCTAAACTGTGTTCATTAGAATTTGTGGTCTAGTCAGCTTTGAAACTGATGAAGTCATGTTGTGCATTAAATCATATGGCTGATAACTGACACTGTAAGTCTATGTCAAATTCGATGTTAGCAGGTTAGGTTTTGCGTCAGTTTTAACACAGACTAACGCAAAACCTAGCCGGGCTCCATAGCTCAGTGGTAAGCATTCTGGCTACTGATCTAAGGGTCGAGAGTTCGATCCCCGATCCCGGTGAGGTTTTTAAAAATAAAAAAATGCGGATGAAAACCTCTACAGAATGCCATCATTCGGAAGTGATGTAAAGCCGTGGGTCCCATGTTACTACGATGTGTAGCATGTAAAAGATCCCTTGCTAAGGTTGGAACTCCTTAGTCTCGGCAAAATTCTAAGTAGGACAAAGGTACCTGGTACTCTGCATGCCTAGACCTTGTTCATGGGGTTGGCAAAAAGGGCCTATAAAGGCCTACTTGCTAGACTCGCTAGAGTCTCCCCAAAAATAACACTAACACTAACGCAAAACCTAACCTGCTAACATCGAATTTGACATTGACTGACAGTGTCACCAGTGTCAGTTATTAGTCATATGATTTAATACACGACATGACTTCATCAGTTCCAAAGCCGACAAATTCTAATGAACACCCTTTATTATACAACATAGATTTTACTGCTAAAAGACCTTGTAAGCAATGGTTCACTGTTTCGTTAAAGCGTTGATGCGACACTTTATATAAATAATTCCTATTAATGTAGCATTAATACTTTTATAAAATTCTGAAACTTGATTTGGGTACCTATGTAATATTGGAAAATGTATTTTATAATACGTCCAAGTGTTACAAAATTTGTGTCGCATGTAAAAATAATACTTCACATAAGCATCATACTATAAAAATAGATACAAACGATATGCAGAAGCATATCTGTTTATCCTGCTGTGGGACCAAAAAGGCCTGTAACTTCAAATTCTTCCATATTAATGCATGTATCAATACTACTACACAAGCTATCAACTTCAAATTATACCACCAATAACCGCTATAAAACAGTTGAAAATTCTAAGCATCTCTCCTACTGTCCCTCACCACTACTTTGCTCGTACTATTTTATCCAATTAAAATTATAATCTAGAAAATGTGTAGATGTAAGAAATAATATATTTTATAGATACTGTTTATATGAGTGAACAAATAAGGTGATTTTTGCAAGCAATATTTTAATATAATAGTAATAAATTTTGGAAATATAATTTGTAGAAAACATGTATCAGCAGTATACGACTAGTACAGAAACATCAGAAAGCTAAACATAATCAATTAGTATATTAACCACTTTAATTAGACGAGTTAATGCTAATCAAGAACATATGCATTGCTTACCTAGAAGTTTTAATAACGTTTGACCATTTGCTTATGACAAAGGAAAATGTTTATGAAGTTTCCTGAATCTAATAACAAAAATATAGTACTTAGGAGGTACTTATTATATTTTACCACACTATATTACCTACTTCACGAGGACCGTTGTCACAAGGCACTTGCAAAATGTTCAATTTTTATTTCTATAAGGCCTTTTTTATATAGTCATGTGATTTACTGCTTTATTGAAGTAGAAACTCATAAAATTTGTGATATTTTTGTTATGTATGTGTGTTTAGTTTGAGAGGCACTAATCTAAGGACCACGTTGTTGATTTAATTGTTGTAAATAAATTCTACCAGTTCTATTTATATAAAATATGAGGCCTTAAAAGCAACATATAACTGTATAATAGGATGTTATTGTAACAATTATGTGTATGCCTTAGTACGTATAGCCGTTTATTAAACTTAAACTTTGAATGTGGTGTCGCTACCTACTTTTATAAAGAGGTAATTTTGTAAAGTGGTAAAATTCTGTCATTTTAAATTGTGCAGGGAAATTTAAGTATGTATTTATGATAGGTACATATTATTCCTAACAAAGTTTTGTATGTATCCCAGCAAGCGCAAACCTTTTAATTAATTATGTCAGCTTATTTATAACTTCACCTGTAGTATAACACATCGAAACATTTGTAGGTACCTACAAGAAATTAAGCAGAAACAACAAAAGTGAGAGTCAAAAAATAGTGAATTTATCTTCGTTCATATATAACTAACTTGTAGTTATCTAGTATTAAGTATTATATAACAAACTGTATGTTACTTAGTTTAATAACATATTGTTAAAACGCAGAACACTAATTTTACAGACACACGGGATTGTAATGTAATCTTTAGGTGAACTATCTATCTGCACTCACAATGGTAGACATAGATGCTAAATTTTCATAGACAAATTTGTGGAAACGGTTACCAGTTCAGTCAAGAAATGTTAGACCAATAAAGGGTAGCTTCTTATAAGAGCACAAAGCATTCACTGAGAGACCATAAGACGGCTTTTTTGTCTAGATACTGTAAACTTGGTGCTACTTAGTTTTAAAAAGTTTGTTTTGTAAATGTTTCAACCAACAGTAATAACTTAAACATTTTGTAAATGTTTCTTTATTAAGTTCATCAATTATAAGTAGTGTGTCCTGCCACTTGCTTAAGATATATAATTTGTGATATATTTAGTATTTAAACTGTTTAAGTACTAGTACAATATAATATATTTAAGTTGCTGCTAAACTTCCACTAAGTAATAATAAATGCCTATTTCTTATGGTTTGTGTTATTTCTAGCATGTAACAAATCATCTATTACAGTAAATTCTCGTAATAATAACAATAACTAGTACCTTTATTCCTATTCACAAAATATATATTCTTTACGTGCCATGTCCTCCGCGAACGTTGGCTATCATCGTAGCTATTTGAACTTTGTTGATTGCTCTCCTGAATAATGTATTAGTATTCACTCCACCGGGGAAATAAAATACTCGGGGCGGACCAAAACCAGCAGTACAGTGTAGAAGGCAACTCTCTAATGGCTTTTATACAATAGTACACCGAGTGATCGCCGGTATAAACGACCCCTCTCATCTGGCCAACAGCTTCGGGTGGAAGAGCTGGTGGAGAGAGGGCACTCTTTTGCCCTGGGGTCAAGAAATTGGCCTCGAAGTCGGAGGAACTGTTAATTACAGTCAACGGCTAAGGATGCAGAAGGCAAGGGGAAACCACTACATTAAAGATCTACGGATATCCTTAGTAACAAATCATCATCAAAATCATGGCAATGTTCAAAGCTAAAAGCGATTCCAGAGTAAGTCCCCCGATCGGATCTCCAGGGGGGACAGTTGTGAACAAAGTTTTGAAACTCTCAATAAAAGATATCAAAATTGGAACATGGAATGCAAACAGTGTATATGCAGCAGGTAAATTAAATAATGTTACGTTTTTACGTTCGGGCTATTTACAAAATTATTCGACGCTTCTTGGATTAAACATTTATTTACAATGATTAATTACGATTATTTACAAACACACGAATTATCAAGGCAGAACACAAATTACTTATAAACTACAGGTACTATTTTTAACAACGATACATTTATTTATTTATATTGCACTTAACAGTAATGATTTATATGGTTATATTTATTTGTTATTTATTTCACTAGAGTTATATACACACGGTCTATTTATATCACGCGCTTCGAGCTTGATGAGAACTCGATGAGAACTGCCCGCTATTCCGGCTCGCGAGTATTTATACATTCTAGAACAATCGAGGCTTTACTCGCTTTACCGGCAAATGCATGACGCATTCGCGTGTGTTGACCTCGAGCGCATTTTCGAAAACGTGAGTCACCCGTTGCACCTGGCTCAAAGGTCGTTCTGGATCGATCCGGAAGGCGGTGAGTCATATATCCGCAGCGGCTCGGCCCAAGTTCCTTACAATAACATAGAACTGGAAATGGAACGGTTAAAAATAGATATCCTTGGTATCAGCGATACAAGATGGATAGGAAATGGTTCATACGTCATGAATAATCATATTATGTATTACTCGAGTAGCAATTACTCACACCACAGGTATGGAGTGTATGAAAAAAGCAATAGCAGCGTCAATTATAAACTTCACACCATACTCTGACAGGGTTATGTTATTCAGAGCCGGATTTAGGATATGTGAGGCCCAGGGCTAAATTTTTTTCGATGCCCCATTCCCATTTATGCAACGGGTACAAAGGGATCTAAATGATTAGAAACCGCACTAGATTATAACCTTCGAATCTTTTCGAGGCCCCCGAAATTCGGTGGCCCGGGGCTGCAGCCCCCTTAGCCCCCCCCCCTTAATCCGGCTCTGATGTTATTGCAGCTGATGATAAACTATGGTAAAATAAACATCATGCAAATATATGCACCAACGGCAGACAAAGGGGATGAAGAAATAGAAGAATTCTATATACAACTAGAAGAACTTTATTAAAATATTAAAAAATAATAGCAAGAATAAAGGTAAACATGAAAAAGATTGTAAAAAAGCAGAGCAACTGTATTAATACTAAACTGTTAAAAGAAATTGAAATATATAACACAATGCAACAAACAATAAATCAACAAATGAAATGTATGAGAGAAAAATTACTAGAAGACGATATAGATGAAAAATAAGAACGCATTCAAGAAGTGCTGTCAAATGCAGCTAAAGAACAACTAACATATAAAAGAACAAAGAAGAAGCCTTGGATGACTGAAGAAATCTTAAATCTGATGGATGACAGGCGTAAAAACAAGAATAACATAGAGAAATATAAAGAACTGCATAAATTAATACAAAGAAAAATTTAAAAAGCAAAAGAAGTACACCTAGCAGAACAATGCGAAGAAATTGAACAATTAGACAGAAAACACAACAGTTTTCGTATGTACAAAAAAGTCAAAGAAATAACTGGATTCAAAAGAAAAAGTAACAGTAACAACATTATTAAAGACAAAGATGGAAAAGTTTTGGTTGAAATGAAAGATAAGTTGGAAAGATGGAAAAATTACATCCAAGATCTATTTTACGATGAAAGAACCGATAACACTATACTAGAAATAAAAAATGAAAAAAAAAATACAATTCTAAAACCAGAATTAATGTACGCCTTGAAAAATATGAAAGCAGGAAAAGCTGCTGGTCCTGATGAAATTCCTACAGAAATCATTAAACTATTTGACGAAGAAGTACTGGATATGCTTCTAGAACTTTACAGTTATATTTACGAGACTGGTATGATTCCTAACCAGTGGTTAAAATCCACCTTCGTATTGTTACCAAAGAAAACTAACGCTAAAGAATGTGCAGATTATAGCACTATTGCACTTATGAATCATGTGTTAAAACTATTTCTTAAAATCATACATAATAGAATCTATAAGAAACTGGAAGAAGACATTAGCTCTTCCCAGTTTGGCTTTCGATCGAGTCTTGGGACACGGGAAGCTCTCTTCGGAGTCAATGTGCTTTGTCAGCGATGTTTGGACATGAATCAGAACATGTTTATACGTTTTATTGACTTCGAAAAGACCTTTGACAAGGTGAAACATAACAAATTAATACAAATCCTCCAAAAGAAAAACATAGATCCGTGGGATGTTAGAATAATTAGAAACCTTTACTGGGGCCAAAGAGCAAACATAAAAATAGAAAATGAAATAACCGAAGATATCGTAATACACAGAGGAGTCAGAAAGGGTTGCATCCTGTCCCCATTGTTGTTCAATATGTATAGTGAAATTATCTTTAACGAAACCCTTGAGAAAGAATCCGCAGGCATAATAATCAATGGCGAGACTATCAATAATGTTCGATATGCTGACGACACAATCTTATTTACAAGCGACATCAGAGATTTACAACATCTACTTTAGAAAGCTAAATAAACGTTGTGAGGAGTATGGATTAAAAATCAACCTACATAAAAATAAGTGGATGATGATCACGAAATTCCCACAGAACAATCTAAATTTGAGTGTTGCAAACACCAGCATAGAAAGAGTAAATAAATATAAATACCTTGGGACCTGGATAGAACAAAAAGGAGAACAAATACTCGAAGTTAGAATAAGAATTAAATTGCAAGGTCGTCCTTTGTAACACTAAAGAAAGTATTATGTAGCCGAAATGATAATATCGAACTGAGGATGCGATTACTGCGCTGTTGTGTTTTCTCTGTGTTGTTGTATGGAGTAGACGCATGGACCCTAAAGAAACGCCAGTTGAACCAACTACAAGCATTTGAAATGTGGTGCTATCAAAGAAGGTGGTGCATACCCTGTACCGATAAAATCACCAATACAGAGGTGTTAGCAAAAATTAATAAAGAATGCGAAGTAGTATACACTATAAAAAAGAGAAAATTAGAGTACTTAGGCCACGTAATGCGAGGAGTCAAATACCTTCTGCTTCAGCTGATAATACAAGGCAAAATAAAAGGGAAGCGAAGTGTTGGTCGTCGCAAAATGTCCTGGTTAAAGAATCTGAGAGACTGGTTCTGCTGCAGTAGCATCAAACTATTCCGAACGGCTGCGAATAAAATCCGTATAGCGATGATGATATCCAACCTCCGTGAGGAGATGGACTAGAAGAAGAAGAATTTCACTCCATACCACTCCCGTAAGTTTTTTAGCCAGGAGTGTCTTTTCTGGCCTGAACCCCTCTTTCCTTCTATCTTGCCTTGTAAAATGTTTTTCAGGATTCTGTATTTGCTATTCCTCATAACGTGGCCAAGATATGGTAATTAACTCTCTTTTATTGTAGACAAGATCTCGGTGTCTTTACGGAATCTGTCTCGTACTGTGGTGTTACGTACTCTATCGGTCCAAGGTATTCTAAGAATACGCGTATAACATCACATCTCAAATGCTTCTATTTTTTTAGTAGTACAGACAGTGAGGGTCCGAGTTTCCACTCTTTAAAGTAAGATCGAGAATACATAGCATCGAAGCAATCATAGTTGTAAGTTTCAGGCCTGTTTGATTCTTGCTCTGATTTCAGCGGAGTTGTTCCAGCTACGATTAATAGAGCATCCCAGATATTTGTAATTCACAACCTGTTCCAGTTGTCTACCGTTAACCATCACACTTGCTCTTAGATTCTGATTCCTGCTGATTACCATTACCTTGGTCTTATTAACATTCAGTTCAGCCCTGCTTCCATACTTTTCTGGTTTACACTCTCTACCAGAATCTGCAGTTCATCTTCAGTAGTTGCCAAAAGCATAGTATAATCAAGGTAACGCAGGTTGTTTATTATCTCGCCGTTTATTACAATTCCTTCCTGTCTGTTTCCCAGAGCCGCTGCAAATATTTTTTCTGAGTAGAGGTTAAACAAAACTGGTGACAGCACACAGCCCTGTCTTACACCCTTTTTTATTTGCATTTCTGCGTCTGTTTCCTGCTCTGATAGATGCCGTTTGTCCCCTGTATAAGTTTGCAATAATTCGAACATCTTTGCTGTCTAATCCGATTTCTCTGAGAATGTCTATAAATTGTTCGTGTTTAATGCAGTCAAATGCCTTCTCATAGTTGATAAAACACGCGAACACGTCGACTGAGATGTCACGGCATCTTTGCACTAGAACATGTAGTCCCATAAGGGCCTCTCTTGTGCCGAGTCCTCTGCAAAAGCCGAACTGCGTCTCGCTAAGATGTTCTTCACATTTATTCTGGCATGGAGGATTTTGAATAAGACTTTTAGAATGTGGCTCATCAATGCTATTGTCCTGTAATCGTTATGTGTTTTGGGAGAATTATTTTTTGGCAAGAGAACGAAAATGAATTTAAACCAGTCGTCTGGTATAATACCCGTGTTATATATCATATTGAAGAGATCTGAGAATATATCTAGGGCTTTGTGTTTTCTTAGAAGTTTCAGTATTTCCGCTGGTATTTTATTTGGGCCTGTCGCTCTCCTATTTTTGGTGTTTTTAAAGCGTTTTCATCTTCGACTCTTAAGTTGGTGGTCCCTCCGTTGCATTAATATTTGGCGACATTTCTATACGATTGTCATCATAAAGTGCACTTACGTAGTTCTTGCAGCTGTTCAGTTGTTCAATAGGTTCATGTATTATATTTCCTAAAGGATCATAAAGAAGTCCGTTGTATCTTTTCCAGTAGATACCTGCAGCCTTTTTAACTTTTCTATGCAGGTTAAATGTGTCATGTCTTGAATGGAGTTCTATTTCGTTGCACTCTTTTTCTAAAAGTGGTCCTATGTATTTAATTATACTTTTGCTTGTTTCTTGTTTTTTCTGCTCTCCTTTTGTGCATCAGTAGCAGGATCTTTTCTGTCAATCACGGTTTTCTCTTTTTCTGAGTTTTATATCCACAATTGATATTGGCTGCCATTAGGAGTGAGCTTTTGACTTGTTGCCCCATGCTTTCCCTTGTTTCCTGATGATTTCTGCTCCTAAGCACGGTTTCTGACAGTTCTTCAATTATGGCCCCTTGTACGGTTTCATCTTTCAGCTTTTCGAGGTCTATTTCATTTGTTGGTGTTATCTTGCAGATTCTTTTTAAACGTAGCTGTATGGATGCTACTAGTTGATTGTGATCTGATGACATTTCTGCGCCAGGATAAGTTTTTATTGCCTCCACGATATTTCTGAAACATTGGTTTATCATGAAGAAATCTATTTGGTTTCTGATGATGCAATCATCCTTTTCTGCATTCGACTTCCAGGTATACAATCTTCTTGGGTGTAATTTGAATATCGTATTTGTTACTACTAAGACATCTAGTCATGTTCCCATCGAACAAAAACTACGAATTATGGGACCTTTTATGAGCATAAAGACATTCATAAAGACACCTGGAGATCGCCAGATGACAGAAATACTAACCAGGTAGATCACTTTTTGGTGGAAGAGCAGCACAGAAATAGAGTTATAGATGTAAGAGCTTTTAGAAAGGCAGATATTCATTCAGAGCATTTTTTAGCAGTAGTAAAAATAAAATAGGAGACGGTAATAAAAACGAGAAAAAAATAAAGATACCAGATATAATATGGAGCTGCTTAAGACGGACGAGATACGGAAAAAATACCAATACCGTATAGAACAAAAGCTGGCTGAGGAAAATGAGAGTAACAACTTAAATAAAAAATGGGAAAAAGTAGAGGAAGCTATTTTATGCGGGACAAAAATAGAAAAGAATAGTTTGATGAAGACTGTAAAAATATGCTAGAAGAGAAAACAGAATTTAAATTAAAAATGTTAAGAGATAACACGAAAGAAATAAGGAGGAAGGCTAAACAAACATGTAGGCGAAAGAAGAGAAAGGGTATGGAATTAAGACTGGAAAGAATGGAAAATAATTTAAAAAATAAGGATATTAGAAAACTCTATAAAGAAGTCGGAAACGAGAGAAAATAATACCGTGCGAGGACGATTTTTATCAAAGGAGAAGATGGGAATTTGATAGGAATATAGAGGAAAAAAGAAAGATGGCGGAATTATTTCGAAAGTATGTTTACGAAGAAGAAAGAAGTGAGGGCCTAGAGAGTGAAATCGGTACGGAATGAGATGACATACAATATCCTGAGAAAAATGAGGTTATAAAAGTAATAACAAAGCTAAAGAATAATAAAAATCCAGGTGAAAATGGTATTTGCGCGGAAATGTTAAAACACGGAGAAGAAAAGATGCAGAAATGTATTAATCAAATAATAAAAGAAGTATAGAAAGGAGCAATTATACAATCGCTGTTCAAAAAAGGAGACAGTCAAGAATGCGATAACTACAGAGGAATTAGCCTGTTAAATGTCGTTTATAAGTTGTTAGCTATATTAATCAAGGAAAGGTTACAAGAAAGCATCGAAATATAGTTAGAGATTACCAGGCCGGTTTCAGAAAGGACAGATCAGTGGTAGATCAAATACATATCGTAAGACAAATCCAGGAGAGCAGCAAAGAGCACGGGATGACAATGATGGCTGTCTTTATAGATTTTGAGAAAGCATACGACTCGATAAAAAGAAATAAAGTTATAGACGTTTTGAATGAATTTGGAATAGATAAGAAGCTATGTAGACTAGTCAAAATGACTAAGTAATATAAAATACAAGGTAAAAGTAGAGGCACATTAACAGAGGGTTTTAAAATTACAAGAGGATTAAGACAAGGAGACCCACTCTCGACAGTGCTATTTAATTTAGTATTGGAATCCGTTATACGAAAAAGTGAATTACAAACAAGAAAAACTATATATTCCAAAAGTCATTAATGTATTGCGTATACTGACAATGTGGTGATCCTGGCAAGAAGAGAGAGGAATTTGAAAAGTATGATAAGGACATTTGAAATAGAAGGGGAACGTATGGGGCTGCAAATAAATTACAATAAGACGAAACTCATTGATCTAGGAATACAGATTAAAAGGGGGAGAAAAGAAAACCTGATGCTAGAAGAAGAACAGGATTGAAACAGGCAGAAATAAAAATAGTAGAAAGTTTCATCTATCTGGAAGCTGTCTTTCACGAAAATGGAGGGAATGAAGAAGAAATAAAACACAGGCTCAAAAAAGGTTCAGGCAGTGCTGGAGCTCTCATGAGTTCACTAACATTAAAAAGAGTATTAAGAAGTACAAACTCAGAATTTATAAGTCAGTTATACGGCCAACAGCGATGTTTGCATGCGACGTGGGCAATCACAATGAGCATATTAGAACAAATAGACATATAGGAAAGAAGGATGTTGAGAAGAATATGGGGGGGGGGGGAGGGGATGCAAGCGGTGCGAGACAGAAGAAACAATCAGGAGTTGTATGAGCTTTATGGACTTGGAAGCAGTAGGAGTTAGAGGCTGGAGAAGAGTGGCAGAAGACAGAAAAAATGGAGAGAAATAGTGCAAAAAACTCTTGAGCAATAGTTTCTCTTTTACAAGCTTTGGGCCACTAGGTCTGTGTGCTTATTATATACAGTATCCGCTAAAAAGTGCTTGTCTAAAAACCTATTTAGCCCGTATCATATATGCCGAGTGATTTTTTCTTATTTAGAAAATGGAGTTTTTCGAAATTGTCAAAATCCAAAAACTGATATTTTTCGGAAATTAAGTAAGATTTCAATGAGATTTTTTAGAGTGTGTTAGTTTTAGCTAACTGAACAATGTCAAGGCCAGAAAACACTTGTGTTTCTTTAACTTTAGCTAAAAAATATTTTTTTTACTGTTTTTTAAAATTTCACATACCAAGACTTAATATTAAAATTCAAATTTTTTTATGCGATTACTTTAAAATTTTATAATTGGAAAAAATAAAATAAAATGTTAATTACATCTTTAGATTTTTTATTATTTACCGAAAAGTAGTATGTTTGCATAATTTTTACGTTTCTTATGCAATTTTTTCAATTCTAATTAATATCTATTTAAATGGCTTCTAGAAACTCTAATCTAGCCCTGTTAATAAAGTACTATTACAAAAATCCTGTCAACGTTCTTTTACAATAATCTAAATGAGAAGATAATAAAAATTCTAAAAAAGTACACGTAATTAACAATTTATATTACTTTTTCCAATTATAAATATTTAAAATCATCACATAAAAAAAAATTGAATTTTAATATTAAGTCTTGGTTTGTGAAATTTTGAAAAAATTTAAAGATTTAAAAACTAATTTTTAGCTAAAGTTAAAGAAAATCAAGTGTTTTCTGGCCTTGACATCGTTCAGTTAGCTAAAGATAACAACCTCTAAAAAAATCTCATTCAAATCTTACTTAATTTGCGAAAAATACATTTTTTGGATTTTGACAATTTCGAAAAACTCCATTTCTAAATAAGTAAAAATCCCTTGGTATATATGATAAGAGGTTAATAAGTTTTTAGACAAGCACAAATTATTGAAGTAAAACGTTTTTTTGGACCACGCAGTTGAGATAAAGCAGCGCATTGAGAAGGCCAGAACTGCATTCGCCAAGATGAAGAACGTCTTCAAAAGCCGTGACTTATCACTAAAAATTAAGACTCGTCGACTACGATGCTACGTGTTTTCAGTCCTCCTTTACGGGGTTGAATCCTGGACATTGACTGAGGCATCTATGAAAAGACTCGAGGCCTTCGAAATGTGGTGCTACCGACGAATATTTGAGAATCTCCTGGGTGGACCGTATTACCAACGTAGAGGTATTACGCAAAATGGACAAAAAATGCGAAATAATTTTTAATGTAAAAAGGCGCAAGATCGAATATCTGGGCCACGTTATGAGGAACGAGCAACGTTATGTCCTACTGCAACTAATACTACAGGGCAAAGTATATGGAAAAAGAGGCCCAGAACTTAAGAAAATGGTTCTTCCTCACCACTACAAGACTTTTCTGTGAAACAGCCAATAAAGTTAAGATAGCCATACTGGTCGCCAACATTCGGAACGAATAGGCACCAATAAAAGAAGATTGATATTGAAAGGTCTGAAGTAACATTACACGATCTGACATTGGGATAAAGGATTTTACTGAATGTGTCTTATCTAGTACAACTGCAACTCCATTATAATGAGTTAGGTCATCATTTCCACGGTGTCCCTGTATTATATGCACCTACGGCATGCCTTAACAACAGATTTCTGAACCCAAAATAAGAGGATTTAACGCACCTTACCTATATCCAAATGCTTTTAGTTAATCCAGTATTTTGCTTCAAATTTTTCACAAAATTTAGTTTGCTTATAACAATAGAACATTTAGATTGATTTGGATAATATTCGGTATTGATACCGGTGTAAGTCATCTTTTGAGATAAAATTAACTATTATCAGTAGACTAGTAGTATAGTCCGTAATTTTGTATATCTATTATACCTTACACAAAAATAAATAAAATCTGAGTGACTACGTCATGCTTTTTTAGGAGCAGGACGGTATAACCAAGTTGTCTGTAGCTAGTGGCTATAGTCCTACACTAATACATTTGCAGATAATGTTCAATTGTATCACCATGTTCCTGAATTCAAACGATGATTCTAGGCAGAAAAATTAAACTGCAACATTGCTGCATTATCCCTAATAAAAAAATTGATATCTGAAAATGCAAAATTAAAAATCAGTTGCTACTCATTCGGATCCCAGCAGCTAGAGCAACTAGATTACACTTATTTAAAAAAAAAGCAGAGCAGATTTTATTTATTTTATTCTGTCTAAATAAAACAGACATCGAAATAAGTAAAAAAGACAAAAAAGTCTAAATAATAAAGATATTTTTTTTAAAGAAATAGATTTGTATCACTCATCAGATACACAAAAACTTCCCTGATACACCAAATAAAAACAAAAAATCGTAAGCGTTTCAAGACTAAGTTATATTATTTATTTTCTTATACATATAGAACAAGGTTTTGTAAACACGAATTCTTAATTTATCGAAAATATGTGCAAGTATGAAATATATATCTAAAAACAATGTTTACAGTTTTTAATCTATTTTGGTCATTAGTTGCAGATCATTCTTGTGTTGGTGCAATGGTATATAATTATTGTCGCTTCAATATTCAGAATATAGTTCTAATTCACATCTCAGTAGGCCAGGAAAAATAAGCCTCTACCGAGCTAATATTACTAAAAAATCTATAAAGGATTTTACTCAGAGCTTCCCTCGCAAGTGGACGTTGTAACACTAAACAATTTTTAAAATTAAAAGAAAATTGTTGTAAAAATATCTTCACGTTCGTAATAATACTAAAACAATAAAATAAAACACTAACAGCCTGTCTTATAAAGGACACTAATCTGACGTTAACTTTAATTCACTGTTAAAATAAACAAAAGTGCATCAATATTTTAACAGCGAATTAAAGTTAATGTCAGATTAGTGGTCTTTATAAGACCGGCCGTTAGTAATGCAAATTATATAAATTTTCAAATAAAAAAACATTACCTGGGATGGGATTCGAACTTCAGCGCATGCGAACGAGCCAGCGAATGCCATTTCAATGATCTGCCAGTAGCTCGAACTATAGTACGCCTTCGCTGTCTCGCCCACCAAGGACGCCTTCGATCGATACGATGCGGCTGCCTTAAATAGAACGCATGTTTTTTTAGAACATTTATTGTGTATCTGTTGGTTCTCATTTTCGTCAAAGGTAAAAGCTGATGTATGTGCAAATTGCTACTTTTATCTATTTCTCAGTTAAAGCAAAGAAAAACACAATTTTATTTTTTGAAGGTGCTTACCCTATGTATATTCATCTGAATTTTTTTCGGTTCCATACCAGGTAGATATATACAGTGTGTCCGGGGATTGAGTTCAAGTAAGGTGTAAATTATAGCCCCTCTATTTACAAATAGTAGCAACATCGTGAGACAAACCTGATGCAAACATGAAAATACAAAAAGTTACTAAACCATACGAGCAACCGCGAAATATTTAAAATTTCAGTGTAAGCAGTGAAAAAATAACAGATTAATCATTACAATTTTTTACTCAGAAAAACTACTATATACATTTTTTGGTAGAATCTTTGAGTCCATTTTTTAACAACAAAATACATTGTGCGAATATAACAATCTACATTTTTTTTAAATTCCACTACAATCTCCAAAGTTAACATCCAGATTCAACTGTAGAATCTGGTTTTCTAGTGCTTGCATATGAGTGTAATTTATTTTATTTATTGCAGAAACATTAGTTTTAAAAATTTCCTCAATTTTAGTAAAAATTTTAAAAGTTAACCATATAAAACTGCGACTTTGAGAAATGTACCTGCAATTTATGTTTTAATGTATGTGTGTAGTCCGCAAGTTTGCAAGGAAGTCCGCAAGTCCGCAAGTCCGGAAGTAAGTCAAATTACACTTACTTCACAAACTCTCAAATCGATCGCGTTTTGGATGTGATCACGTTGAATAATATTCAACTACGCATTTTTCCTACTTTCATTGTGCGGTATTCTGAATAGCTGAACTCCTTTTCTGCCACTATTTTTACATTTGTCGACACAACACCCTGGCATTTCCACGTCCTTGACTTCAAATTTATCCGCCGAAGAGAAAAACACGACAAATGTCAATGTCACAGGTTATGCAACTTCCTTGTCAATTTTTAAACATGCTAGACACTTTAAGGGATACCAACGTGATTTTGCGTCAGCGGCAACATCGAACGTTGTCGCTACTATCTGTAAATAGAGGGGCTATAGTGTAAATAATAAAAAATGTTTGACTTAGAAGCTGATATTCTAGGATTCGCTCATGCTTGTTCTCAAACTAAGATTTTGAGAAAATCAATCAAATTAATTAATACACAGAGTGTTTTAGAAATCGATTTTTAAAAAATGGCCAAGGGTAAACTACCTTTATTAGAAGAGATATCGAAAAAAAGGTATTAAAAAAAGTTGTTTAGAATTAATAGTTATGGTAGATTTTCAATTTTCAGACAATTCGGCCTACTTCGACTTTTTTAAATATGTTTTTGTTTTCTATACCAAAATACTTTTTATCGTGGCTGTAGAAGGCACTCCACAACTGGTTCATAAACTAGGATGTTAAAAAAATAATGGAGTACCTGTAACGAAGGATGGCGAAGGGCGGCCCTTACCTGTTGGCGAAAGTTGTATTAGGTATTTTGCCAGCTAGTAGTTTTCGGCCTAGGTTGGATAACTAGTCGAGAGGGTCGTTGTTCCAGCAAAGCTGTAACAAAACTATGGGAGAGGGGCCAGGTCCTCGACGAATACAAATCCTTGGGTCGGACCTCCCCAAGGTCAGAGGTATACCAAGCAAATCAAAATAACAGCAGAACCAATAACTAGTAACAATATTTATTTAGAATCTGGTTCTATAGTGCACACATCATAAAAACTCACAAAAGACACATACCAACAATATAAAACATATCAACCAACAAAATATATCTATCACAGTCAATACAAAATTATCATAAATAAATGTCACAACCAATACATAGTTAACATCAATAAATATCACAAGTTGACCCATAGAGTAAAAAATAGTGCTATGTAATTCTAACCCAGCCAGAAGGGCGTTAGATACTTAGTAACCACCTAGATAGTCCTCAAATCTTAAAATAAACGCCAAAGCATGTCTAAACACAAATACAGCGGCGGTCACCGTGAAGCGACAATCGACACAACGCGAGGCATGACTAAAGTAACCTAAGATCAGGAACACAAAAACTCTAAATACTCAACTATTCTTCGTTAAGCGGAGTGCAAAACAAAGGGTGCAAATAGCGCAAGCATAAAGTAAGGCGAACGTTTAACCCCGATAGTCGGCTTAATTAAATTGACTTTACTACACACAAAATTTAGACGGGTCGGTACTTGCAGTTCATGAGAACTCATTAGGTATGCTAGGACCTATAAGAAATTTATACGGCATTATCTGAAGCTCCAAGTCACTACTTGCAGTCATTCTAAACCCTAAATTTTACTATAAAAATTTAAAAACGGGCAGCTAGTTAAACTCAGAAAAGAACCTGTGGCCTGTAGCATAGCCACAGCAGCACAATACAAAAATTTTGACAGCTAAAGCGTAACTCAAATTGACGTCGAGGTTAATGCACTACATGATGTTACGGACAGTTAAAGTGATTACTAGAGCAACCGCAACACAAATCAAAACAATATAAACGGGGCTGCTAAACAACCGGGTAAGTAAACCAATTAACCCAATATCTAATTACACAAGTAAGCACCAAAATTCGTTATACACAAAATACTAATATAGCAATTCAAAAAGGTCGTACTAATCAACTCAGATTAACATACAGTACAAAACTAAATCACTACAAAAAAATCTCAGGTACACAAGGCACGTGGGGCCGAGCTGCCGGTGGAGACGTGGTAACGAGGTAGTTCGCTGGCCATGGACATGGCCTCGCCACAGGCTGTGGATGACCCTCGTCAGGTGTGGAATGGGCGGCCAACCGGCTCGTAAAAGCACCGCATGTTCCAGGCAAAACAAATCACACCAATACGAAGAGAACAAATCCAAGTAAAAACGCATTTCCAGGGTAGTAAGATAAAAGCTAAAAATAAAAATTTCCAGGGAGATTACGGTGGGAGGAGACCGTAGGCAACTATGTACTAACTACTAACCTTAAGATGTAATGCAGCCTAATCATTCAGTCCAGCGTGCAACGAAGGGCCCTCCGATCAAATCCGTCAGTGGCGAAACGAATGTCGGTAACATAACTCAAATTTACCGGAACATTCCAAAGAGGTTACGATGCCTCTCAATCCTTCGAACATTAAGTTCGTCTTCAGTTTCGATGAGACAGGGACTCCATGAGAAGCGATCCAACTTACACTTAACAAGACTTGCCAGGAAATGGCCGAAAATTGCCCAAAAACAGTCTAATTCAGCTTATCAAAGTTCCAAAATTTGAAAGTGGGGCATCAGAAAAACTGAAGAATGCAGAGTGTGGTTTAAACTGATAAAGACAGAGCTGTACCTTATTCAAAATTAAGAATGATTTTAATAGGGTTGCCTAGCCATTTAGGGAAAATTGTATTGTATATTTACGAAATAAATGTAAATCGCGAAATTTAATTAATTATTTCCACTATTGCATGCAAAACGACAAAATGAGCGTAACATACCTCCTACAGCTACGATAAAGGTATGTTGGTATAAATAATCCAAAATAATTTTAAAAAACCAAAGTATGTAGGTCGATTTGTCTAAAAATTGAAAGCCTACCATCACTCTTAATTTTAAACAACTTTTCTTAATACTTTTTTTCGTTATCTCTTGGTCATTTTTTAAAAATCGATTCGAAAAACACCCTGTTTATTAATTAATGTAATTGATTTTCTCAAAATCTTGGTTTGAGAACAAGCAGGAGTGAATCCTAGAATATCAGCTTCTAAGTCAAATATTTTTTATTATTTATACCTTATGTGAACTCAATCCGCGGACTCACTGTACATATAATCTGCATGCAAAATATCTTCTTCCTCCAGCAAACAGTTTTTGAGTTATACCGCCAACAGACAGACAGGCGGAATTGAGAAAACCCGGTTTTCGTCATTTAGGGACCCTGAAACGTGAAGTTCTTCAGAAATCTCGGAATAATAATATTGTTCTACTAGAACTCGTGGCCAGCCTACGTCTGGCCCTGTGAGCGCAAAGAAACTGTTAACAATAAAAATGCTTGCTCAAGGCGGCAGCCAGCCTACGTCCGGCCCTGCAAGCGTTAACAATACAAATGCGGTCTCGCCATTCGTGCGCGGGGGCCACTTGCTAGTATGCAGGCCGTTCATGCAGCGTGTGCGCGCACCTGCTTACGTCGGGACGGCCGGCGGCATCAGCTCTTATAAGATATATGTACGTAGATAGAGTTTGGCATTGCGCCCTTAATAAGAGTAATTTCGATTTGTACCGATCAAATCAACCATTTTGGGACCAATCTCTGTTTTCGGTTCTTTTGTATTATTTCCAGCGGGGTCCTTACATTTATATACCTATGTACGTTTTTGCTCTACCAACGTATTTTTACTTATTTTCGGGTTCGTTATCTGTGGGGAAAATTCAACTTTCCGCATTCTTGTTGGTTGGTAAGACAACAAAAAAATAGCAAGCCCGTTATAAATAAGGGATCCTAGGACTGTTATAGAAAATTGTTTTGTATTTAGTTACTAGAGAAACACCAATCAGGCACTTTAATTAGGCAAACAATATCTTTAATATTCCACGGTACCTATTTTTATTTTTAGTAGTTGATAGCGTAAAATATGTTATATGAGACTCGATCGTTAAGTGTCTTACTAGAACAAGCCTAAAAAAGACACAACAAGGCCCTTTGGGCCTCTTTTTTCTAACTTTTTCTTGCCCTGTTCTAAGGCACTTACCAATCTTGTAACGTAATATACTATTATGGTGTTAGATGATACGATTTTAATTGTGTATTTATCTTGTGTATGTTTATTGTATTTGTTTTCCAACCCCCAGCCATTTTGATATCAGAATAAATCGCATTTTTCAAGTTACTTTTGTATTTCGTTTAGTAAAAGTTAATTTGTCAAAAGCATAAGGAAGCACATTCTTCAAGTGTCTGAATTTCATCAGTGTTGCTTGTAAAGAAAATTGTAAAAGAGGGCTGAATCGCTCTAGCTAAAGCATTTAGGTCTTTGAATAACAAACATGTAGCAAACAAATAAGTATTGCACCAGACCCTCTGCCTGAACGTGGACAAGGCAAACCCAAACAACTAAAAGTTGAATTTTTCACGGTGGCGCCCTGGCATTTCACTATTTTGATTATTCTGATACAGGACCGGACTTCACGAGAATCGTGACCACACCCTCGCCGCTACCTTGCTGTGGACAATCGGGGGATTTACTATCGTTGCTTTTCAACGCAATCTAACCTATGGTAAGTGCGGTCTGGTGTTGTCATAATGAGGATAACGTAGACGATCCCTCTACTTTTTCTGAAGATGAAATTTCAACAGAAGGTAACTTTTAGTAAGATTACAGTATATGAAAATGGCTTGTGTTCATAGGCGGAAATAAATGAAGCTCCCCCCCATTCTAAAGGATAGTTCCGGGTATGCTTGTTTATATCTAGTATACTAATATTACAATTTTTTATAGATATGGATATCGAAAAGCAAGATGTTTTCCACTAGAAATTGCCAAAATTATACTCGTAACACCTCGGAAGCTCGTTCAATTTACTATTATTATTTTATATTATTTACACATTTATTTATTACTTTATGCCTAAATGCCGGAACATGTCATTTATATACTTATTATAATCTATACGCCCGCGTTAATGTGCTAAACTCCTTCTCAACGGGTAGTGATCAATGTATATGGTAAGAAGCACAATAAGAATAAGTGCTAAGTTACAACGATCAAAGAGACTTAAGAAAATAGTAAATATAGATAAAACACTATTGCGATCAAACAAGAATGAATATAACAAACAACGAATGACAAATTTCAATAACTACCTGGGGAAAAACAACGAGGACATTAATGAAGGAAATACCAGAATCTCAAGAATCATAAAAGAAACAGCAATGGGAGTTGCAAAAAATAGAAGAGGAGGAACTTAATAAAAAGTAGGAAAAGAAATTCTACTGAATATGTAGAACTAAACAAAACAGTTCGAAAGTCAGCAAGAAATTACATCACCCAGTACCACACACAAGTGGAGGAACTTATTGAAAATAACAGAGAATTAAACATCTTTAGGAAAAAGAACGCACTGAAGAAGGAAATTTATAAAATCAAAGACGAATAAGGAAATATAATTACAGAGAAGAATGAAATACTAAAAATTACCGAAAAGTTCTATGTCAATCTGTACAAAAAAAACTACTCCAAATCCAACAGATATCAAGAAAAATAACAGCAAAACGAAAGCTCGAATCATCAACGTTAACTCAGAGGAATTTCCAGAAATAGTAATCGAAGAAATAAAAATGGCATTGAAGCAGATGAAAAATAATAAAACTGGGGGAGAAGATGATATATTACCCGAAATGTTTAAAGAAAGTGATCCATCAACAAAACTAGCACTCCAAAAACTGTTTAACAACTGTTTATCTCAAGGAGAAATACCAACAGCTTGGGAAAATTCCATCGCAATCCTAATCTACAAAAAGGGGACCCCACTGACCCCGAAAACTACCGACCCATAAGTCTCCCCTCCCAGATATACAAGTTGTTTATGAGGGTCATAACTAACAGGCTAGAGAGAAAATTCGACCTATACCAACCAAAGGAACAAGGTGGATTTAGAAAAGATTACGGCACAACCGAACATCTACACACTGTAGGACCACTGGTAAAGAAAAGCATAGAATATAACATACAATTTTGGTTAGCTTTTATAGACTTTAAAAAAGCATTCAATACGATAGACAAGGGAGCCATTGTTAGCGCAATGAAAAATTCCAGAATTGACCAGAGATATATTGACCTAATAAAAAATATATATAACAACGCCACTATGAAAATAAAAGTCAGGGTCAGACAGGGAGATATAATATCGCCGAAGTTGTTCACTCTGGTGCTGGAAGACATGTTCAAGAACCTCCAGTGGGAAGAAAAAGGTGTCATGATACAAGGCGAAATACTTAATAACCTAAGATTTGCCGACGATATTGCAATTTTCGCACATTATGAAATCCAGTTGAAAGAAATGCTATCAGAACTAAAAACACAAGCAAATAAAGTCGGACTCAAAATAAATACCTACAAAACGAAGATCATGACAAACCAATTACCGATTTCAAAAGCACTAACGGTTGATGGTCGACATATCGAAATAGTTGACTCGTATATGTACTTAGGACATACCATAACACTCACCAAAGAACGTCAAGATGAGGAAATAAAGAGAAGAATAGGACTAAGCTGGGCAGCTTATGGAAAACTGAACTATGTCATGAAAATGAAATTACCTATATAATTAAAAACGAGAATTTACAACGAATGCATCCTTCCCATAACAACATATGGATGCGAAACGTGGGTATTACATAAGAAAACACTTAACAAACTACAAATACACCAACGAGCTATAGAAAGAAGGATATTAGGTATATCACTTAGAGACCACAAAACAAATCAGTGGAGAAGACAAAGAACCCATATAACAAATATAGTTCAGCGAATATGCTCTTTGAAATGGCAATGGGCAGGCCACGTCGCCCGACATACTGATAAATGGAGCGGCAATATAACAAGATGGAGGCCGTGGAAGAAAAACGCAGTATAGGAAGACCACCACAAATATGGTATGACGACATCAAGCGATATGCCGGGCTCAACTGGTATCAGAAAGCCCAGAATAGAACTGTTTGGAAAAATATGAAAGAGGCCTACATCCAAAGGATGGAGAACGGCTAGAGAAGAAGAAGAAGAAGAAGATACGCACGCGCTAATTTGTATATAATTATCAGATTAAACGTAGGCTTAGATAATTTTTTGGGGGTAAACCACCTAGGGGAGTTAGTCTCCACAAGAAAGACTATTTCTGTAGGATTGGTTTTGGGAGGTTTGGGTGGCTGCGGATGAAGATATGATTCACTTCAGCTTGGATAGTATCAGATTAAAATATGGAAACAGCACGGAGTACAAGAGAGAGAATGCATGACGGAAAGTTTTTGAGTTGGATGATGAATCGAAACGGCAAGTAGATAGCGGTCAGTGAAGGTGAGTTTGAAATATACAGAATAACCAAGTTTGCTATTAGATTATTCATCCAACAGAGGAGGAAAGCCGTTAATTTCTATGTTACTTACGTTCTGTGTGGTAAATTTAATATCGGAATGTTGATTATTTAGTTGCTTTAAGAAGACTGGTAAAGTGTCTTTACCGTGTGGGCAAATGATAAAGGTATCGTCCACGTATCGAAACTATATCTTGGGTTTCAACTCTGAAGATTACAGAGCCACGGTTTCACAATCTTTCATAAAGCTATCTGCAACGACAGGTAAAGAGGCAAAATCATTGCCGCACCAGGGTTTTGTTTAAACAACTACACTTAAAACACGAAATAACTGGAAAAAAAGCATTTTTCTATAAGGACAGGTAGATTTGAAGACGTCTTAGCATAAGCTGATAACAACTGTTGTATTATGACTATTGAAGTGGAAATAGGAACTTTAGTAACGAGAGAAGTGACTCAAAACTCACAAGCAAATCCTCAGGTTCAACGCTTATATTGCATGTGTCCAAGAAATGTGCTGAATTGCGAACATACGATAGGGATTTACCAATGAACTTCCTGAACATGTTGATTGAGTATTTAGCTAATGGAGGAATCTATGCTACTGGCGATGGGCAGGGAAATGTCCTGTTGGTGAGTTTTGCGTAGACCATAGAGCCCAGCGCGCTTCAAAGCGCGAGAAATCAATCTCCATTAAATATCGATTGAAGTATCTAAAGATTTTATAAGAGAAGTGACTTTCCGTTTAATTTTGGAAAATGGATCACGAAAAAGTGGGTTATAAAAAGAATCTTGGGGTAGAGACCTAACCTTAGTGGTGTACTCTGTTCGATTCATAACTACCGCAGAATTACTCGTACCTTTATCTACGGACAAAATCGAGATAATGGCATGAGAACGTAAGTTTTTAACAACATTTCTTTCGTCTTTTGTAATATTCACTCAACCGCTGTTTGATTCACACAGATGCGTGCATCAAAACCTTTTTGATTATAATTAATCCTGTAATTCAAGTCATAACTGTTCTATCTCATTCAAAGGTCGTGGTAAAGTCAAATTTGCATCTTGCCGTATTTGTTTGCCTCTGTTAATGTTGGAAAGGAATTTGTAAGCTTCCCTTAATGGCTTTTAAGCGGATGGATACATTTTCTACTAGAACTTAAGCCGACTTAGCATATTTGGGAATCATGGGTTTATGGATTTCGTTCAATTGCCTCATTGAGAGAGATTAGCATTAAGATTCTTAGACTAAGTATTTATTCCTACGTGCGACGCTCCGATTGGCTACGCAGGATCGCCTCAGGCAATAGTGTTTGAGCTGGCCCCTCCTTGATGAATTTGCGAGTTCGGCTCGTTGTAAATTCAGAGTTAGTTAGATTCAGAACTTCGAGGAAGCAAGCAGCTATGCTTTGTGCTGGGTTGCGATCGTTCTAACTCCCTGGGTAAAGACGTTTCCAGGTTGTTTTGTGTTACGGTTACGCGCAATTCGCTATTTTCGCGTGGCCAATCCAAGCGTGTCACAACAGTTGAAGCTTTTGTAAAAAACCATCGGTCCATCAGTGACGTTTGTAATCGTTGTTACTCAATATACTCGTGTTTGTTAAGTCTTGTTTCACTCCAACAACTAACTGAACCCAAGTTAGGGTTATTAAGTGGCAGTTCCCGGCAATCCCATTGAACCGGAATTCGCAGTGGATTAATTGGGGGCCCCATTCGTGGAAGCCTCTTATCAAGTTAATCATACAAAAAACATTGGTCCTTCGAGCCGGATGTGGAAGAAGCTAAAAAACGCGAGTGTACAAGTTTCCAGTAGCTGGTGGATGCAATCGCTCCAACATCATTTCGTCGGAGAGCGTCAAGAAGCTTCGCCAACACCAGGAAATTCAACCATCGAGAGCTTACACCGAGTCCAGGTCCCACGTCAAGCGGCAGCGATCGGCAGCGGGTTGGTTTTCTGTTCGTCAAGAAGTTACTACGTTCTCAAATCAAAAGTAAGTCCTTTTCCATTACACCTTCGTTTAGTGTTGTTTTTTGCTTGTGTCAGTCATGGTGGAAACTCGTTCGACATCAGCGGTCATGTCGGAAACTCGCGCTTTAACCACTCGTTGCAAATTCATAAAAGCCCAAGTAGATCGTTTCAAAACTCTATTTTATAGAATTTCTTCGTCCAGCCCCGTGAACGCTCACGAGGTCGGCAACTTGTCAAAAGAATTTAGTTGTTTCCAAAATTTGTTGGATGAGTATAAGAAGTCAATGGAGGGCCTAATGGAGGCCGACGCTGAACACTTTGACGAACTTTTCAAGGAATTCGACTCTTTTATGACTCATTTTAACGAGATTAGTAGCACAGTCGAGGAATTCTTATCAAAAAATAAGATCAGTCCGGGTATAAAACCGAATATAGGTCAAAATTCTTTGCAAAGTGGCCCTTCAGGAGAGCTCGCTGGATTAAGATTACCACCCTTAGATTTGCCTTCCTTTTCGGGGAAATTCGAGAATTGGGTTCAATTTCATGACTCCTTTACGTCGCTTATTCATAACAACGTTAATTTGACCAACGTTCAGAAATTTTACTATTTGATTTCTTCCCTCAAGGGAGAAGCTGCTAGTTCAATCTCGTCGTTAAAAGTTACCAACGATAACTATACCATTGCTTGGGACATCCTAGTCAAGCGATTTGAAAATAAGAAGCTGATAGTAAAATCAAACATAAATGCGTTATTCAGTTTAGCGAGCGTAAAAAAGGATTCACATTCGTCTGTTCAAAGGCTGCTCGATAGTGTAGTTAGAATTTTGGAAATTTTAAAGGCGTACGGGGAACCCACAGTCGACACCATACTAATACATATCATAGTTTCGAAGCTCGGCTCATCAATGCAGACTGACTGGGAATTATGCAAACATGCCGGACAATTTCCTACTTTGCGAGAGTTGTTAGATTTTTTAGAGAGCAAAAGTCACCTATTAGGTTCGCTGGAAGCTGCGAAAATAGGTTCGAGTTTGGGAAATCAGGGATCCGAGCAAAAAAGTCATGCACGCGCTCATGTAGCCAGAGAGCAAGGTAATCACTCTTGTGATTTTTGCAAAAATAGTAATCATTCGATTAGCGCTTGCGAATCTTTTTCAAAATTGTCGGTTAACGCTCGTATCGAAGAGGCGCGTCGTTTGAAACTATGCAACAATTGTCTCAAGCCCGGACATTTCGTGGTAAAATGCACATCGTCGAGATGCCGCGTATGCAGAAAAAAGCACCATACTTTACTGTGTTTGCGTCCAAAGCGCGACGCGCACGAAAATACTCCGTCGCCGCGTCCTGGACCGCCAGAAACCAGCAGTGACGCACGGGAGGTCGGGGCCGTCGCCCCGAGCGAGGCACCCCTCGCATCCGTTTCAGCAGCCTGTAGCCGTCCTGCAATCGCGGCGCCAGCGCAAGTTTTATTGTCCACGGTTAGCGTATTCGTCATTTTCCCGGGCAAAAGCTCTTTTGGACCCCGGATCCCAACTTAACTTAGTTAGCGCCGACTTGTGTCAAAATTTGAAAATTGAGAAACGAGGTAATATCACCTCACTGTCGGGTGTTGGTGCCAGGGCTCTGAACGCTGAATTCAGGGCAAACGTTCGAATCCGCTCCCGCAACGGGAAGTACGAGGACATTTTGAGCTGTGTTGTGTTAGACAAAATTACGGACCCTCTGCCGGCCCTTTCTTTCTCGTTGAGGGATTTGAAGATCCCACCAAACATTGTGCTAGCCGATTCAGATTGTAATACACCGGGAAAGATTGATCTTTTATTAGGCGCGAATGTCTTTTGGCAAGTGCTCTGTCAGGGACAGGTGAAATTGGGCCCAGAGAAGCCATTCTTAACAAAAACTCTTTTTGGTTGGGTTTTAGGCGGAAACATGAACGTCGAAAATCGAGCGCTCATGCTTTCAAATAGAGTTCATTTAAGTGTAGCCGGCATCGAGCACGGCATTCAGAGATTTTGGGAAATCGAGGGGGCTTACGGTTCATCCGGCCGACTCTCTGCTGATGACAAATTTTGCGAAGACCATTTTCAATCGACTACGAAACGGGCTTCGTCGGAGCCGCGTAGGTTCATCGTGAGCATACCTTTCAGAAAAGATGCTCCATCGCTGGGAGACTCGCGCGGTATAGCGTTAAAGCGTTTCTATTCATTAGAAAACAAATTGTCAAAAAATCCCGAGTTGAAAACCGCGTATTCCGCATTTCTCAAAGAATACGAGTCGCTTGGTCACTTGAGCAAGGTGGACGACGAAGCGAGCCTTCCTCATCCTCGGTTTTATTTGCCACATTTGCCAGTCATTAAGGAGGACAGTTCAACGACCAAACATCGCGTTGTTTTTGACGGCAGTTGTGCGTCCTCCTCCGGAGTATCGCTTAACGACCTTCAACATAAGGGCCCAGTAGTCCAGCAGTCGTTGTTTGCAATTCTTTGTCGCTTTAGGCAATTCAAGTACGTGCTGAAAGCAGATTGCGCCAAAATGTATAGGCAAATCCTCGTGGACCCCTCGCAGACGCAATACCAATTAATTTTATGGCGTGACGACAAAACCTCAGCGGTAAAATGCTTCAAATTATTAACGGTCACCTACGGTACTAAATCAGCCTCGTACCTAGCAACTAGGTGTTTGATACAAATCGCCCAGGAAATCGAAGCATCGCTTCCAGAGGCCTCATTAAGAATTAGCCGGGATTTTTATGTAGATGACCTACTGACTGGTTTTGAAAATAGGGCGGAAGCCATAAAAACGCAATTCGAAATTAGTAGCGCTTTGTCGGGGTACGGGTTTGAATTGCGAAAGTGGGCATCCAACGACAGTGAAGTAGCTAGCGCCATTGGTGTAGATCGCGGCAGCGTAGAGCCCATTTCTTTGACGGAAGACGCCACGGAGAAAACTCTCGGCATTTTTTGGGATACTCGGCGGGACGTGCTAAGTCACAGAGTGAACCCTAGCTGTTGCAAATCAGTTACCAAGCGGGCTATACTCTCTAGTATGGCTCAAGTATTCGATCCCTTGGGACTACTTGGTCCAAGCGTTCTAACTTTGAAACTTCTCGTGCAACGGCTTTGGCAGTTGAAGTTGTCATGGGACGAAACGGTGCCCATGGAGATGCGCTCCAGATACGACGAACTCCATTCTTCATTACGCGCTTTGGGCTCATTGGCAATTCCGAGACTGGTAATTTGCGATGACATAAATTCGATAGATCTCCACGGATTTGCGGACGCGAGTTCTGTAGCCTATGGGTGCGCCGTGTATATACGTTGCGTTGACGCGCGCGGTATTGTCACCACCAATTTGCTTTGTGCTAAGTCAAGGGTCGCTCCATTAAAAACAATATCCTTGCCTCGTCTGGAGCTTTGCGCAGCCTTACTATTGGCTCGTTTGATTAAAACTATACTAGATTCCTCCGCATTTAAATTTGACCGCGTGTACTATTGGTCGGACTCCACCATAACTCTGCACTGGATAAATAAGGATGCGAGTAATTGGAAGACGTTCGTCGCGAACCGGGTGTCCGAGATTCACGAACTAAGCAATAGGGAAGCATGGTTTCACGTGCGTACAAATTGCAACCCGTCCGATATAATTAGCAGGGGAATGTTACCCCAGGAGTTACTCAACTCACGCTTGTGGTGGCACGGGCCAGAGTTTTTGTCACAGGCGGACTTAAAACCCCAGCCCGTTAAAATTGATTCGGGTGAGCTAGCAGCCCAAGAGTCGCGCCCAGTAGTGGCCACTCTTCACCATCGCGTCCAAGAATTTGAACTTTTCAGGCGCTATTCCAGTTTTACAAAATTACAGCGCGTAGTCGCGTACTGCCTGCGTCTCGCGAGAAACAGAAACACCGAAACGCGCTGGTCGGGACCTCCAGCCATTGACGAATTGGAGGACGCAACTCGCCGCCTGATCAAAATTGCCCAGGCGGAAGTCTTTTCCGGAGAAATAGCAGTTTTGTCTAAAAAAGCGCCATTGCCGAAAAATAGTGCGCTGCTTTCTCTAAACCCATTTCTGGACGATCAGGGCCTACTGCGCGTGGGCGGCCGTCTAGAAAACTCCAATCTAAGCTTTGATCAGAAACATCCCCTTTTGTTACCAGCTAGTCACCCTTTGTCGTTGCTAATCGTGAAGCAAGAGCATTTGCGGCTCTTGCATTGTGGACACTCGGTGTTACTGGCCTCATTGCGGGATAAGTTTTGGATCGTGAGAGCCAAAGACCTAATACGTAAAGTAATACACAATTGCGTGATATGCTTCCGGGCCAAGCCTAAGATGAATGAACACTTGATGGGATCACTACCCGAAGCTCGTGTCACACCCTCTCCCCCTTTCAGCAATTGCGGGATAGATTACGCGGGTCCCGTGTTTATAAAAAACAAACCCGGGCGAGGCGCGAAAGAAGTAAAGGCTTACGTAGCCCTATTTGTGTGTTTAGCCACGAAGGCTATTCATCTTGAACTCGTGGAAGACCTCACGACGGAGGCTTTCATCGCATCGTTGAGGAGATTCATCTCCAGACGCGGTTTACCCTCCAACATATTTTCTGACAATGCTACCTGTTTCACCGGTGCCAGAAATCAGCTATCGGAATTAAAAAATATCCTGTCAGGCTCTAGTGAGCAATGCATAAGGGAAGAATTGTCGAAACATAACATTAAGTGGAATTTTATTCCGGCACGCTCTCCGCACTTTGGCGGCATTTGGGAAGTGGGGGTAAAGTCATTGAAATATTATTTAAGGCGAATATCTTGCAATGCAAAGTTAACTTTCGTTGAGTATTACACCATGCTGACTCAAGTGGAGGCGATACTAAATTCCCGCCCACTCTGTGTTCTCCCTACCGACGCCTCATTCCCCGAAGTCCTTACTCCTGTCCACTTCTTGATCGGTCGGAAGCTGACTTCGTTTCCGGAAGCCCAACTCCAGGGCATACCGGAAAATCGTCTCAGCCGCTATGGGCTGGTCCAGCGGCTGTCCCAGCAGTTTTGGGATCGTTGGTCCCGGGACTACCTCCACCTCCTGCAGCGCCGGCCTAAGTGGAAGTCCTCCAGCACTTCTCTAGCCCCCCAGGTGGGCGACGTGGTACTCGTCCACGACGAGGCATCTCCAAGCTACCGTTGGCCACTGGCAAACATCTCGGCCACATATCCAGGAGCGGATGGTGTTGTGCGTGTGGTGCAGGTGCGCGATTCCCGAGGGAATCTCCTGAAACGCTCGGTGCGTAAAGTGTACATCCTACCCAAAGACGATCATTGCGATCAAGGGCAATAAACATTGACTTTGCTCTTAGTTGGTAGTTTTCGCTAATTGAACAGTTTGCTAGGTTTAGTTGTTTCTTTGCTTGTATTCATGCTAGTTGTAAGTTATCTGTAAGGCTCTTGGATTATCATCTGTCATTAGTTCTTGTTATGCATTTGATTATTTGGTAGTGTCAGATTTCAGTTTAATTTTGGGATTTAATCACGTCGTGCCATAGTCGGCACTTCGGGGGCGGCATGTTTGATTCACACAGATGCGTGCATCAAAACCTTTTTGATTATAATTAATCAATAATAATGATCCCTGTAGATTTGTTCAAACAGTCTAATCGAATTTTCCTTCAGATCTCTACCTCAATTTGACATAGAAAAAGAATTTTATGTCTCGGGTCTAGTATCAAAACTACGCAGTAAATCCAATTACTTTTCTTCTAATGCTTTAGTAGTTTGCTCCTACCTGATTGTTACGTAATAATAATTGTTCGTCGGTTTCGCTTCTGTTTTCTGTATTGTCAAGTTCTTGCACCAATAATTATATTTTGTTCAATGATATATTAAAAGCTACTATTACATACGGCAAAGTAACATATTTCTCCCACCAAGAATTGTCGACACAAATTTGAAATTTCGTAGGAATAAACTTACTCGGTTTAATAGAGCCCAATCATTTGCATGAATTTTAAAATTTTTCAAATCATCATTATTTTCGCATAGAACGTTTAAAGCTAGTTGCATATCTAAATCCATTTTGATCATAGCGTAAGTGGAGTTCCAACGGGTTGAAACATCGATGCAAGGCGTAAGATATTTTACATTAGTTGTTTCACAACAGTTTTTCAATTTATTGTTCCATTGTTCAGATCGTCGAATTTTAATGAAGATTATTCTTAATTTACCGATTACTGAAGTGTCGTCTTCAATCTCATCTTCATCCTCAATTTCTATGTCACTAAAAAAATTATTAGATGGTATTTTATTGTATTATATATATATGTATGAAAACTATTTGCTATGCCCTGCATTTTAGAATCTTCATTATGCAAGAGTACTGTGTATTAATGTGTATAAATAAATTCGGTGGAAATGTCATAATATTTATTTAATCTACGATGAAGTTACGCCAGTGTACACGCATCATGATGAAACATAACCTACAATTTAGTAATATCAAGTATTGTTACTAAAATTAAACAAAGAAGAAAGAATATGTCTTATTCAAAAGTACATTAGAGTGAGAGGGGACAACGATCTGTTCGTACCCTGGTAAAGGACAAATATGTCAAATTGACATCACGGTACTCTACGTGATACCATCGTTACTATAGCTGACAATATTGACACAATTAAGTTGCAGTTATTGTTTATAGTCTTAATTAAGACGCATACCTCAATAAATATATAAAAAGTTATGACGTAGCTTCTTAGTTTCGTACAGAAAAATTACAGGTGTTGTGTATATTTCTTGTTGCCATTAGTTATTTACGTGTAGAAAGAATAATAAAAGAGTAGTTAGTCCGTCCTATTATTTTGATTATTATGGCTTAGCATTTCTAAGATTCAAAATTATATCTTATTTTACTTACAGCGCAGACTAGTCCGCTAGTATCTGAAGTATATTTTATAAATTTATTAACTGTTATTTTACAATTTTTTATAAGTTTTCTAGCAGAAACATGTGCTCTATCTATTTGTCATTTGCTCTGTTTATTATCCGTTTTTATAAAATTGTATCCCCCTCTTAGGTCTAAATGTAGCGCAATAAGTAAATCATATAGAAACCGTGTAACGCCATAAATATTCCTACACACCATCTAACTCTAAGCAAAAGCAGTGTTGCAATGTTAATACCTTTTGCAGTTGACGTTTCATATGAAATTCTTCAGTGATATCAAGTAACTCCACATAAACCTGCAAGTGATGTCAAGTTGTTATTACATTATAGCCGTACCCGCTATAATTGCTGCGGAGAAAGTTCGATATTTTTTGTCAGATTTTCAAAAGCTAAAGTCTTAAATAAATAGTGCAAGTCGGACAAAACATTTTAATGTACCGCATTTCCTTTGATAAAGAATGTAACTAAGCTACCTACGTATATGACGTGCCAATGTGTTGTGTGTTATTATTTAAAATATTCTCTGTTCTACTGATTCCCTTAATGGCGACTGTAGCCTGCTATTGCAATATATCTGGAAGAAAGAGTGGAGATTATTCTCATTAGCTGAGCGCCAACCCTAACATTAATAAATTTAAGAAAGAACCTGTAGATTAGTGTTTTCAAAGTATCAGCATTTGTTCAAAATGGCGTTTATTAAAATTCTAAAGAACGAGTAATTTTTCATTTTTCGTTCAATGTTCGAGCAGTGCACTTAATTGCTCTCTTACATTCCCCTCCATTATGCCTGTGATTTATGATATTAAAACAATCTGTTCAGCTAGAATCCCGCTAGAAATTTTATTAGCAAACATTAGGGGAGAAGCGTTCGAATATTAACAATAATTTAAGCTAGAATTTTTTGAAGCGGAGTTGTGCGAATTACGAGTATTTACTGGGTGGCTATCATTTAGAATTTAAGTAGTTAGTAGTTAGTATTGGTTGTGGGCATGTCAAGCAAGTAGGCCTTCATAGGACCTTTTTGCCAACCCCGTGGACAAGGTTTATGCATGCAGAGTACCAGGTACCTTAGTCCTACTTAGAATTTTGTCGAGACCAAGGAGTTCCAACCCTAGCAATAGATCTTTTACATGCTACACATCGTAGTAGCATGGGACCCACGGCTTTACATCACTTCCGAATGATGGCATTCTGTGGAGGTTTTCATCCGCATTTTAAATTTTTTAAAAACTTCACCGGGATCGGGGATGGAACCTCGACCCTTAGATCAGTAGCCAGAATTATTGACCACTGAGCTATGGAGCTAGAATTTAAGTAACTTTATTGTCTGTCAATTATTTTTAATTACGTTTGCTTTACAAAAACTAGAACATTGGGGATTTGTTTTGGTCTGTACGTGAAAGATAACATCTCGCGAATGAACTACCTACGTAACTTAAAAATGGCGGGCGAATGCTCTGAGTAAGCACAATGGAGCACTGAGTTTGATAATAAAATTCGATGATTTTATTCTTTTGTATCTTGCTGACTTTTTCATAAATAATTGTCAAAGATCAAACTTTGACAAGTAAATACAAAACAATCGACAAACAAAACAATCCATTCAAGTTTCCAATCGTAGCGCGACTAATGGGCCACCCACTGTAGGATGTAGATGAATGTACCTAGTACGAGGGAAAATTTAATTTGTAGGTTAATCGTAGTATAATGGAAAACACTACCATGTTTATTACAATCTACTAGATTTCACTGATATCATCATAAGCACAAATTCAATTTTTGCAGTTTACGTAGTTTTGAGAAGGTTTTAAAACAAAATATGTAATTGCCGTTTCCAGTTATTCATTTATTTCAGGGTACCTGTAACTCATATAAAATAATTCCTTTGAAAACAAGAAAAGTTTTTTCAGATAGATGTTAGACAGTTATCTACAGCTTGCTTCAGTATCAGTTGCAAGTAGTCGTCTACTAGGTTTTTGACAGGTCCTCATTAAGTAAGTAAAGATCACCGAGGACCAAATCGGGTCTGTTAATTAGATGCTGTAGATTGAAGAAATTGCATTAGACAGATGTGTCATTCAACGGCCATCATTGGGTTCACCACAATGATTAATAATTTTTTCTCTGAGGTAATTTAAACATTCTTTATGGTTTCCTTGGAAATTTCCCCATGACTACTGGAATATTTTGGAACAGATTCTATTTTAGGTTCTTTTGACACAATTTTCTGTGAAGACGATTGCGTTGTTTTTTTGGTGTTAAAGTTCGTGTGCCCCCACTGTGTAGATTCTTATTTATATGAAAATTTTAGTTGTAATGGAAATTGTGTATTGACTAAACAAAGTACAACTTGCAATTTGTTGTGATGAATGTCGTGGTCCTTTAATTGTCAAAAATCCTTTATCATTACGTCTATTATTTTTCATATCTAGGCATAAAATATGCTTATTTACTTGAAGTTCATTTATAGCTTGTTGCTATTTACGGTATAATCCGTTTAAATAAGGAATGATCTTATTTAGTATGGCCAAGTAGAACGCTATTATAACTGACTGTAATTATTGTCTAAGTTTAAAAATATAAAACGTAGAACTCGAGCAATTTCGCTTGAATGACGAGCTAACATGGAGTGGAAGCGATTCAAACATAACCGCAAGGTACTTGAAGGTTATCCCTGAGCAGGTAGCGCGTAAATATCGCTCGAGATAGCTACACGAGGCTTTGGAAATTTTCTTACATCTATTGTTCACGATCTTACGCATTTGTGGAATCGTTTTAGGTCAATGAAAAATTGCTACGAAGAATTTTCTCGAGAATAGTAGCATTACAATACAGCTTTCCATCGACTCAGGGAAATTGTGTGACCAAGAAAATTGAATTATTTATTATAAAGTTGTAGATCGTTATTTGGATACGATTCAACATCTAAAGCAAGGCAACAATAATTTTGTCATTTAAATTAAGAATTTAAAAAATTGAAGTCGATATCAGAGCAACCGCAAGTAAGAATTAGGATATACATATTTATACTATGTACTTATAGGCGTATTTGACATACATTTTTTATGATAATAGTTACATGCTATCGTGTTAGTACGATTATAAGCAACTATTTATATAAGTTATGTAGCAATACACCATGACAATCACTAGAAATTTTATTAAACATATTTTAACTCAGGCTTTGTGTGGCTATTAAACTGAAACATGCATGTATATGCTTTTTGATAATACTAACCACTTCAGATTGTCGTTGTATGAGGATATTTTAAGAGAGAAACTACTGCTCACAAGATTTTGAATATCGTTATTTTTGTGGCCCGAATATTTGGATTTATGTAGATTTACTTTTATAACCACGAGTAGCGGATTAAAATTCCATCTGACGTATATGTGAAGTCATACACATCCTTTGTTGAATGATAGATTTATTGAATTGTTTTTGTGACAGTTTTCATTTCCATACATAATTCCTGCTAACTGCGGTTGAAAAAAGGGATAAGGTAAGTAGAAAATAACAAGATAGTTCTAGAATATCCACTATTTAACTATTTAAATTGTGTTATCTACACAAAGAAGGAGTAGTAAGAGTGTTATATTGATTAATTTAAATAAGGATTCTGTAAGCTGCCTTTATCTTTAAGAAAACAATCAGAAACACTTGCTGAAAAGTAAATTGCTATGTCCTTTGATATATTTACACTATTTTAAGTAACTATTCAAAACCATTCTGACTTACAATTTGAAGTGTTATTTCAAATATGCAATATTCGTTTGTCAACATTTTAGGTTCATATACGTACTTATATTTATTTCGGTTGAAGCAAAATTTAATGATAAATAGAATGCAACTGCTGCTGCACGTTTTGATATGCCAGAAAGAGACAAACATTTATTGTCAAGAAGCTATACCTTTACTTAAACTCAAATAACGGGTGTTCATAAACAGTCGTCATCCCAGTAGGTTTTGACTTCAGAAACGTATGTCTATTAAATTGAGAAAAATACGCTATGACAGTACTCAATGACGTTTCATTGTGTTGCACGAATTAATCAAAGACATAACATTTTGTTTTTCAAAGCAACTGGGATGACGACTGTTTATGAACACCCGTTAGTAGAAAACAATAAAATAAATGCCGCAGATTCCGAATTAAGAACTGGAAGTGTTATAGGAAAAAAAATATAAACAACGATTGGAAGAAGATGATCTGGTAATAGTTTTAGATGTGCACCACGTAAAAGAAAATGGAAAAGCTACACAGTAGTGCAACTTGGTGTAAGCAAATCACATTTGCAAATAATTTTTACTTTTACTTTCGTCCGTGTTCTTTTCTTGGGTATTTCCAAACTCTGAAAAATGAAAAACATTAAATATCGAAAGATTCGAGGGACAAACTGCCCTCATTATCAACGATTAACAATTAAACTAAAATGAATAAAAAAACTTAGTTTTTCACTGGGACTGAGAAACGATACATTATTACCGAATAAAATTATTTCTTATAAACCCAAATTTATTCACACCTTCCAACCAAATGACGAAGAAAAATAACTGGACTTTTGTTTGTGAGTTGAGAAAAATGTTTGCGTAAAAGGGATTTTATTAACCGCATTATATTTTCGAACGAGGCAGTTAGAAGCAATGAATTAGCTTCTTCACAAAATTGTCGTTACTCGTCAGACGAAAATTCTTCGTGTGCAATAAATTGTAGAAGTCAATATTCAAAAAAATTTAGTGATTCGTGTGTTATTATACAAAATGTTTATATATCAATTTGTGGCTTTTGCAAGTACATTATAACAAAAGGAATTTTAAAACTTCTCAGATCAATAGTTTTCTTATAAAACAGCTAAAAGCGCTAGTAAAAATTTTGAGAGCCTCTGAATTTTTAGTAAAACGCAAGTGACGTTGGCTTGATATGATATCATTTCATAAAATAATGATATTCAATTTTGAGACGTTTGGTATCGGCTTGCATTAAAGAATGTCGTTTTACTAAAGTTAAAAAAATCCTTACATTTAGTTACACTGTTTTGTAAGAAAACTACGAATTTGAGAAAAGAACCTTATATGAAGTTTGAAAACTTGCAAAATAATTTTGTCGCAAAGACGAAAATTTATTTTCAGCAAGACGGTTGTTACCTACACTGGACTTTATTAATAAGAATTTATTTGAAATATCAATTTGGGGAGAAGTGGATTGATAGATTTGGGGCAAAAACCACAGCCATCACGAAGTTCGGACCTAACAATTATGGATTATCACTTTTGGAGCAAAATAAAACACGACGTTTACGTTAAAGATTTCGACAATAAATTGGAGAAGCTTAAAAAAGATTATTTATGTGATCAGAGCGAAACCTGTTGCAGCATTTTGAAATAGTTATTGGAAATTTGTTCGCATAGTTTTATTAGGCATTGTTAGTTGATTGAAATATAAAAACAAATTGTGCTGTTGAATACTGCATATTTTTTATTCAGATCCAGTGGCATACAGCTCTAATTTTTAAATGGAGCATTTTATTTTAACAAAAATGTTGCTTAAAGTTAATAGTTTACTAACAACAATTTATATTCCTCTTGTGCTAACTCGGCCATCTTGATTTCATTTGAGCTATATTTTAGTAAAAATTGGTGTTGAATCGAGCAGGCGTAGAGTGCAAAATATGTGAATAGTACAAAAAAATTGTGGTTAACTACAACTATTTCTATTTATACATTGCAAAGGAATAGCTGTTTATCCAACAAGTGCTAAAAGTTGATGTTTATGCACGAGACATGAAGCCGAAGGCTGAGTTTCATAACATGTCGAGTGCAATAACACTTTTAGCACGAGTTTGCATACAATATTTTTTCTACGACCTTAAATTTTTTGTTAGAAATCCATAAATGTCGATTTAGCAGAGGTTTGCATTTATGACAGTTATAATTTTTAACATAATAAAGAGATGGCCTTGACGCGCAGGTAAATGCTTGTGGAGCCAGTACTGTCAAAGTCAGTTATCAAAGGTAATTATAATAGTACGCATCTGACTTCATTACATAACGCTTTAATTATTTAAAAAACACTTTACCTCTAACGCAAGAAGTAACTAGAATAACTTTACAACCTCACTTCCAGTTCGAAATTGTAGTTTTATAACCTCACTTCAGTTTTAGCACATGGGCTAAATGTAAACAGCTGATTTCATTTTAAACACGTTTATAAAACGTCACTTTTAGTGAAAAAAGCTAGCGCTAAAAGGCCTACTTTTAGTGGTGGTCGTAGAAAAAAGCCAGTTTTTTCATGGTGTATTTGAAGCGTTCGGGATTCCTCTTTGTGCTTTAAACGTATACCTTAGGAAAATCATGTTTTTCTCTCTCGAGGTATGTAATGTAGTTTTACAGAAAAAAAAATTAAAGTGTAGTACTAATATTCGTCAATTTTCGTCATTTTCATAATTTCAAACAGACGCTGCTTTTATGATTCCCACAGGATAAGAATCTGTAAAAAGTTTTACTCAGAACTTCCCTTGCAAGTGGACATTGTGACACTAACCAATTTGAAAAAGGAATATAGGGGTAAGATATCGTCACGTTTCTTAATAATACTGAAACGATAAACGCAAACACTCATTAATGCGATTTAAATCAATTGCAAATAATAGTTATTTACGTGGCAAGCTTAGTAAGTTAGCCTTTATAGCCGAGCCGGACCATTCGCAGGGTGAGCGACAAAGGAGCGAACCCTGTAATCCGGTGAGCCGCAATAATGGCAAATTGCAAGCAAGCCGCGTATAACGTTTTATTTCCTCTCTCTGAAATCCTAGAAATTAATATTAGTGATTAATGAAGGACATGTTTATTAGAAAACAAGGTGCTTTTAAAGTCGCTAGAGCAACATGCCTGTGAAGGCTAATTTACCGCATGAAAATATCGTCTTCCTCCAACAAATAGTTTTTGAGTTATCCCGCCAACAGGCAAACAGACACACAAGCAGATAGACAGACAGACACACAGACAGACAGACAGACAGAGACAGATGGAATTGAGAGAACCTTTTTTCGTCATCTAGGGACTCTGAAACGTGAAGATCTGAAAAAATCCGGGAAGGTGATTTTTTCGAGATTACAATACTTCCTTCTTCTTACTAGGGAAGTAAAAATGGTAGTAACTTTAGAGGACTACTTTTCAAGCTGGTTTTTATTGGAATGAAACATAAAATGCAGTGTGTCACTAAAAGATCGAGTATCAAACTTACCACAGGCTCCTGGGCTCAAAATAAACCAAATTCAGAATCATTGAAAAAAATAGTTGCTATATGCTACGGCTACCGCTCTCCCGCATAAAAAAAGTTTTATTCCGTATTTAGCGGGCTAGAATATACCTTACTTTATACGGTGTTATATCAGAAGAGCGTGGTGACTTGTTAATGGGAGCATAATATCTTCTTCAAATATATCTGCTTTCATATTGTGAATTTTAATTGATTTGAATATCTAGGATAGTGTAAAAGTGGCACAGATTCTTTAGTTACAATAAATCTTAATTATTGTACATGCTGTAAGTAGTTTACATCATTTAGCCGTTGCGGTAGCCACACAGGTATAGTCTAAATTCATCTTGGAAAATCAGTCTGCATGCTTTTCAGATTGCATTCGTTGATAAATTTGTTACAGAAAAAGTTGCAGTTTTTCTGGTTGATGAAGTGACAAAAAGCAAGATAGTTGCTGGAGCAGAAAAATCCAGTTTTACGAAGACGTCTTTCAAGAGCAGCCAAGGTTTCATGATTCAGTGTATGACGCTTTGGAAACCTTTTGCCGTATTACCTCACACTTGCACAACACTTTTGCTGGAGTACCACAGTACTTATACCACATCGGTTTGCTTTGCAATGCTGTATCAGCTATTACATTATTTTAGTTATTAACTAGTAACTTAACTACGTAGACAACAAGGCGGATGTATTAATGCCAGCATTCTAATACATCAAATTACCAATACTATTAGTTCAGAAGTACAAAAACAAAACCGTTAAAAATTTACAATACAATTTACGGATACTTGAGCAACAGCTTGCAGTACCAGACCAAATAAAGCGAACATGTTGAGGTTCTTGACAAATATAAAATTGTGCACTAAATAAAAAATCTGTAAAGGGCTTTACTCAAAACTTCCCTCGCAATGAACGCTGTGACACAAAATTGAGCAAAGCTGTATTTTCGATAAACATATACATATTCCTTTAGCAAAATGACGGTTAAGCGCAATTTTGTAATATTGGTGACATAAAATTCCATCTTGAGTTACTCAGAATTAGGGCGGATGGGACAACCAAGAAACTAGTAAATTTCCAGATGGGCACGGGCCCAGCGGTCCGCTTTCTGCAAGTAAAAGCGATTGCCAAGGCGACATTGTTCTGAGGTAGTTTATAGTTTTATGAGGATACTTTTATAAAGACGAAGTAGCTGATTACAAATTTGAAGTAAATTCTTTGTCGTTGGTCATACATTTAGTTTTGCTTACGTTTTTTCCTAGCTCTGATTTGAAGTACCTACCATTTCTTGTAATTCTTCTCTGCTTTCACTAAATTAAGGTAAACTAGAAAAAAAAACGTTATGGACATATCAGAGTCCGAATAGACAAGCAAGGAATGAAATAGATTGTATTATAGCTAATAATGAAATAAGAGTTATGGACACAAGTGTAATTAATACAGCTAATCTATGTAGCGATTATCGTATAGTACGAGCAAACCTGTATATAAACATAGTACAAGAACAAAAAAACTTGCAGCAAATAATTTTCACAAAAATAAAATAAAATAGCTAAAAATGAAAACTACTGAATACCGGAAAAACTGCAAAAGTATACGGTATCCACAAATAATCCACTCTCGATTACTGCAATGCAGACATAATAAGTGGCATAATAGAAACAGCTCAAATGATAGCAACAAAACAGCCACAACGCAAGGAAAACGAATTAAAGGAACTTCTTTTGTTATAGATAAGTGACTTTCTAGTCACCAATTTTATTTTGAAAATGTCTGGGTGCGTGCGTTACCTATTCATCTGCACCGATCGAGCGCACTTCGTCTTTGATCGGCCCTGTTGCCACCGTGTGCTTCATAATGCAACTATAAGCACGTATGTAAAGCAGCGTTTTTTAGCCTAGCCGTTAAAGCGTCTAATTAGCAATGAAATATCTCATGGCCATGGCTCAGGGTCAAACTTTACCGACTCCATTTCTTCCTTGTGAATTAATGTAATTCATGTTTCTAAGAATTTTCTTCAATTTTTTAGTATTATTACAAACATGAAGATACTACTACCAATTTTAAACAATCTTCAACCGTCATTCAATTTGACAAAAGTTGTTACCTTATATTCTTTATTTAAGACGCTAAAAACATTTTCTTCTGTATGTAACTAATTTACTTAGAATTATTCAAATTAAAAATGCAAAAATTATTTTAATTAGAGTAAGGCCACATATGAGGTGGGATTAATATCTCCTACGTTTTTAATAACAGTGTGCCCGTTTTTCGAGCTTAAACGTTCGATCTCGGAAAACGTTGCATATTTTTGTGCTGATTAATAATCTGGAATGGAATTTCAGCTCTCATTTTTACTTCCTTTTACGATAAAGGAAGTTTTGGATTCATCCCACAAATTCGAAATTGAGTTTTCAACAGATCTTTACGTTTTAGAGTTCCATGGATCCAAAAAACATGTTTTTGTTTATTGATCTGTCTGTTTGTGTGTATGTCTGTCTTTGAACAGAATATCTCAAAGAGAAAAAGAGGTATAGCATTGAAACTTCATATATAAGTTTTGCGTACTATGTAGATGAGACCGCAAACTTTTAAAGAAAATCGGATAACTGGAAGTAGGTTTACCCTTCGTGTTTTTCAGTTTTTTCGATTTTTTCAAAAACGGCTTTAACGATTTTTTGAAATTTTACATATTTATTATATTTTTCATGTGTATCGATGTGAGGTGTGTGATTTTCCAGTTGGATACCTCTAAAATGGTTTTTTTTGTTTTTTTGTATATTTTTTATATTAACTTCTATTTTAAATAGAACACCCGGTGTATTATCACATTTTTGAATTCAGCTTAAAATTCTAGAGAAAATTTGTCTCTTCAACTAACGCTCTATTTTGTTCTGTTTTTGTAGAATTTGTAATTTTTGAAAATTTTTGACAAATGCTTAAAAATTAAAAATCAAATTTGTGGCTAATTATAAAGATCACTATAAAAGGAAGTTGTGTGACTGTATCATACTAGATTTTTACTTTTTCAAATATCGCAAAAAAGGGAAGTTCGCAATTTTGGTGTTTATTTTTTTATTCGAAAACCAACTTAGCCAGTTTTAACCAACCCATTATTTGGGCACTTTTCAACAAGGAGTTCAAAAATAATATTACAATTATTGATCCAGCACTCAAGATAGCGAAAAATCTTATTGACGCCATTTTGCATTTTTAACATGTATAACACTATGTTTTAGTAATAAGTTTATCGAAATATTAGTAATAATAAAAAATCTGCTGTGATACACGCACACAAGTTCCTTTTATAGTGATTTTATAATTAGCCAAAAATTTTATTTTTAATTTTTAAGCATTTATCAAAAATTTTCAAAAATTCTACAAAAACCGTACAAAATAGAGAGTTGTTGAAAAGACAAATTGTCAAGGGTAGTACCACAAAAGAATTTTTTTCGTTTATATGTAAATTATTGCGTTTAAATTTCTCGAAACCAAAACTGCGTTAAAAATTTAGCGAGATCGCAGGTCGAGTGGAATTTGAACAGCTTTTGTTGAGAGAAATATGCAATAGTTTGCATGTTGTCAAAAAAATCTCTTAAAAATGTTTGCCTTGAGTGGTATTTGGAAAGATTATTCAACAATTTGATAGATGACTTTTCCCGTGTTCGACAGGACACATTTTTACTTTTTCCACTATTAATTCAATACTGGAGCTTTCAAAACGATTATTATGAGTTTTTAGAACGACGCTGATTTGCAAACTTCACTATGAAGTTTTGGTGAAATGTCAGTCAAAGGCTACTCACTAAATTGAAATCATTGAAACCAATCGGGATCACGTGAAAACACTGCGACATTAGGGGCCGGTTGCAGAAAGCAACGTTAAGTCTGGTGTTAGCTAATGCGACGTCAAAGTGAACAAAAACGAATCAAATCGCAAATGCTTATGGTAACTAATACATTAGTAAACAAAATTTGATGCGATTTTGTTCACTTTAAAGCGACGTTAGCTAACACCAGACTTAACATTGCTTTCTGCAACCGGCCCTAGGTGTTTTCAAACACAGTCAATTTTGATTGACCGTTTCTGACAAATTGAACAATTTTCATTGGTTCGTTCATTATAGTGTATTAAAATTTTATGCCGAATTAAAAAATTTAATTATATACCGGGTGTTTTGTTTAAAATAGGAGTTAATAAAAAAATAAAAAACAAAAGAAACCTATTTTGGTTAGGTATTCAACTGGAAAATCAACTATCTCACATCAATACACATTAAAAATGAAATAAAAATTTAAAGTTTGAAAAAAAATCGTTAGAGCCGTTTTTAAAAAAATCGAAAAAAACTGAAAAATCACAAGAATAAACGCCATACTTCCGGTTATGCGATTTCCTTCAAAAGCATGCTGTCGTATCTAGATAGTACACAAAACTTATATATGAAGTTTCAACGCCATATCTCTTTTCGTTTTTGAGATATTCTGTTCACACACAGACAGCCACACACAGACTGACGGACAGACCAATGTACAAAAACATGTTGTTTAGCTCAGGAGACTCTAAAAAGTGTACATCTGTTGAAAACTCAATTTTGAATTTCTAGGGTGAATCCAAAATACATCCATGCCGTCCTCCAGCTCTTAGAGCAACTTTCACTCTGATGATGTAGGCTGCAATGTCTTGCGAAACGTTAGTCTATATGGTGCCCAAACAGTAAAAAGGCCAAATATGCTTAAGTATCCTTGTTCCCAAGGTACTTTAATAACACGGACCAAATCATGGATGGTTTGTAAGAGTTCACGAGCCACCAAAGAACATAACCGTTACACAAACTTTTGCTTGAGTTCACAAGGTGTTAGGCACATTAAGCCAACAAATGCTGGGTGTTTATCTACAAAGACGACGCGGTTTAAGCCGAAATTTAATTCTAATATTCGAGTAACCGCGAAAGCCTCAAACATGTAGTAGTGTAGTGTTTTTTCATAAAAATAAGACAAATCACTAATATTGTAATTTCCACAAAAGAGCATATTTACCTGAAAGAAACGTTTATCTACTTAATAGCCTTTTGTTTGTTATATAAAATCTCATTATTTCCGCATTACGTCATGCTGGGAGTATGGGAAAATACTTTTTCAGGGTAAACCTAACAGGTGCTTAGATTTCTTTTCACAAATGGCTTCTCCTACAAAAACACGACTGGACATGATTAGTGGCTTACGGTCACGAACTTATTAAATGATTTACAGAATTTCTGGTTCAGCCTTCTTTATAAGCGTACACAATTTTATAGTCCTATTCAAAGTAACTTTTTATTTAATAAATAAAAACGTTAGTACATAAATATATAGTAATTTAGGTTTCGAAATGTGTATAAAAACTGCTTAAGGCAGTGAGTTTTGCGTATAATAATGTACTTTACATTAATATATTTTACGTTTTGAAAGCTACCTCCGTAGCTTTATAAGCGTACGAGGGCAGCATCGCAAATTTCTGCAATCTAATAAAACAAAGTTTTCTAGCCAAAGATTCTTTTTATTATTGTTTTTCAAAACATTTCCCTTTAAACTCTAAACATTTACGCATTCGATAAAACCAGTTTTCAAAACATAAAAACTCTTCTTGAGTCACTTGAGAAACAAGGTTTTTGAAGCTCTCAACAGTGTCTTCGGGAGTACCAAATCCCACAGTTTTATCCTTTGATCGAGAAAATAGCAAGACTGTATGAGGGATGACTTAAAAACTTTTACTTAGGAGCCTCTTTTTTGTATGTGTGGAATGACTTAAAGCATTGTCATGGTGCAGAACGATTTCACTCCTTCGGCGCCGTAAACGAGCTTCTTGAATAACGTCTGGCAGGAATACCGTTGTGTACCATTTTGCGATAACTATACGTTTATTTTCAATCACGGCAGTTGTGGTAGGTCCTGATTTTGAAAAGAATCAAGCAATCATTTTCTTCCCAACACTTCGAGGTCGCTTCACTTTACCTGAATTAGGACCTGTTTGAAACACCCATTGTAAAGACTACTTAGATTCCGGTCCAAATGCATATAGCTAGCTTTCTTAACCCGTTACGATGTTGTAAACTGCTTTAGATCTGCCTTCATCATATTTATTAAGATTTTTTTAGACCATTTCACCCGCTGTTTTTTTGTGCTTCTGTTAAACGGCGTGGTATCCACCGACAACGGATTTTTTTCCACCCAAATGATTACGTAAAATATTGTTTATTGTAGTCGTGTCAATAGCCAAGGTCCTCATAATAAGTCTATGTGTAACTCGATAACTGCTCAAATTGGTCTTCATTCGCAAAAATCGTCGCTGAGTAAAACTCGTGCAAATTTAAATTCATTAAACCAGCTATAAGCAGTCCTCTGCGAAGGCACTTGTTTACCAAATGCAGCACGAAGTCAAAGACCAAATCTTTCATTCGGACATAGGAAACTTTTAAGGTTATAGTAAATTATTGTTAAATACATATTTGCTGCACAACACTTTTTTAAAAATTATTTTGTATAATAACTGTAGGCCAGTTGATGGGTAATCCAATTCGGAAATAATTCATGACAAAGGTTTTATAGTTTTAATCTCTTAAGTAATGGCCCAATATTACTATTCCAGGTTTTTCCCCTCCGCGGAGGTCAGCGTCGGCTACTAGAAGCAAAAAACGTGACCTAAAATTGGGCGTTTTTCAGTTTTCGTAGATAACTCTGAGAAAACCAAATAAATAAAAAAAGTGGTTCAGATAAAAGTTGTAGATAGTTAAATTCTGCGTAAAATGAGTACCAATATGATATATTTTGATTCAGCAATACCTATACGGCCTTTTATCAAACTTGCACCATTCTGTCAACTAACCAAAAAAATTTCGTTTGAGTAACAACGGATTCGTTAACTGATTCCATAGTTAACAATTACGCAAAGGATATATTTGTTGATTAATGTTATGGTTTTTTAGGTAAAAAAGAGTTTTTTTAGTTTTGGCTGAAAAACCATAACATTAATCAACAAAAAAAGTTCGAGAACAGGAGCCAGACCATACTTGGTTGTTTGCCAACCCCAATTCATGGGATTGATGGCATTACCTAACCACATCTGTACCTGCTGTACACCCTGAAGCAGTGTTGGCGGGCTGTTTCGAGCGTTGGAGGTAGGGAAGCCAGTTTGAAGTTCGTTTTCAGTAAAGATTTTGCAAATAGGTGGAAACGTAATTCATTCAAGGTATCACCAGTCTTACCTCCACAGAGTGCTACTAGAACTTTTGTCCGGCATCAACAATAATTTCCAGGTTGGCTCATAAAGACATCACTCACTTTCGAGGGATGTTCACCTGGCAAACTTCTTCTTTCCTTGTCTGTAAAGTGATGCAATGGTATCACAACCACTAAAGGCGTGAAGGAATAGTAGAGCGTTTTTCACTTTTTCTAAATGTCGAAAACTGTTAACTGAGAATATGGTAATTGGTACCTTCCCTTTTCCGGGTTTCATGAAAAAAATCTTGGTTGGTGGCGAAGCTAATGCTGTGACCATGATAAGGAGATCTGTCTTTGCCTACAAAAATAGTACATTCATGATCTAGAGTAGCTTCTATAGCCGTCGTGATGATAAGTGGTCTGCATCCTCCTTGGCTTACTATACCAAAAAGCCCTCGCTTTCAAGCTTCTCGGTTAGCATGGCTATAAGCCTTCCTTTGTTCCTTTGTTCATCCACTTGTTGCACAGGACCTCTGACACTATGTCTCTTAACACGCCGCAGGCGTTTTGCTGACTTGGTGCTTTTCGCAGGTAAATCTTCTGGGTACCCGTCAAAAACAACAATAGTGGCGTCTTTGCTATAATGGTTCTTTATATATTCAACGTAGTTGTTGCTTCAAACGTTTCACCATTCTTCCAAATCACACGATTCAGGAGGAATCCTCCATCAGTAATATAGACTGCACCAAGAAGATTAACACTGTCAGTTATTGGAGCGAACAAATCATAAGACACTGACTTAGGATACTTCCTCATACCAGTTTCATCAAAAAGTGACAATGGGTAGGGTGCCAACTCAAATTCAAAGTATTCCCTCAACTCATCGGCCGTTTTCTTTAGCAGGGCAATTCGTCAGAAAATAGTTTCGGGATTCACGGGTAAGTCTTCACTACCAATGTTCACTTTGGACTTGAATCCTCGGATGAACATCACTCGATTTTTCCTATCACTTGACTTGCTCAAAGTTTTTCCCGACCATGGTGTGGATAGAAGAATTTTCGATTTCAAAAACGCTGTGGCAGTTTATTGTCGTATCCCCTATAATGCCTGTGCGGATAACATCACAAATTCTGAAGTAGGAAGTGGATCATGGGATTGAAACCAGTTCACAAACTTTAGTATATCTGTATTGTCACGCAGTACTCTAGAATCCCTGGCTTCGACATGTTGTTCAGAGGTGGTGGTGGATGATCTTCCACTTGTTGTGAAATTTTACTAGCAATGGGCATGGTGAGAATCCATTTACATAAAGTACTGTCAGAGAAATCGCGACCATGACTAAGCCCTCCACTACTTGTAAGAAAATATTTTTCTTTTAATTTGAACCAATAAAACAAAGCTTTATTAATAGTTGCTTTCTTTTAACAGCATTTCTTGTCACATATAATTCATTTTAAGAGAATGGAATGTTAGAGAGGAGGAAAAGCTTCCTTTGACCACAAAGGACTTAACATTTTTAGGGAATTAGAAAAATTATCACAACATTTTTGAATTTATTATTTTTACTGATCAACCTATTTGATTCTCATTGTAGCAATATTTCTTGTGTCAGAAATCATTCTTACTCCATTTCTGCTTCATTTTTTTTTTGAAAATACTTTTTTTCGTAAGTTGACCAAATAGTGCTACTTTGACAAAAACCCGTACAGGTATAGCTGGAACAAAATATATCATATTGGTACTCATTTTACGCAGAATTTAACGCTTACAACGTTTATATAAACCACTTATATGATTTACTATGTTTTCTCTGAGTTATCTTCGTTAAATCGAAAAACTCCCAACTTTAGGTCACGTTTTTGCTCCTAGGAGCCGACGCTGACCTCCGCGGAGGGGGAAAATAAGGATAGTAATAATGGGAGATAACTTAAGCAATTAAAGCGATAAAACTTCTATTATGAATTATTTCCGAATTGTGTTACTTTTTAATCCCCAGCAGCAATTGGCCTACTGTTGCTTAGCTTGGATTGAAACTAGTTTTAAGTAGATTTTAAAATTTTCCAATCAAGAAGGCAGTAGATAATAGCTATTTGTGCAACATGTCTAAAAGTGAATGTTTATGCACCAGGCATGAAAATCATGAAACGAATCCGAAGGATGAGTTTCATAACATGTTGAGTGCAATAACACTTTTAGCACGAGTTTGCATACAATATTATTTCTACTACCTTACATTTACTGTTATTAATCGATAAATGTCGATTTAACAAAGGTTTGCACTTATGACAGTTATAATATTGATGTCATTGTAAAGAAATGGCCGTACCGGCGCAGGTGATTGTTTCTGCAGCCGGTAGTTGTCAAAGTTAGTAATCAAAGGTAATTATAATAGTACAGATTTTATTTTATTCATTACATAATGCTTTAATTATTTTTTCTACAGCCGTGATTTTAAACTGTTTCCAAGGGTCATATGCGGCGTGGTTTATGTTGCCTATAAAACACGCCATTCCATTTAAAGCACGGAGTACTTTAAGAGTTTATAAAACCTTATTTGTGAAGATTAAAAGTACAGTTATTATATCGGACCGATTTGTATGCGGAGCCTCGGGTGCCCGATTGGAGAGGGGTGGAGCCCGATGGCCCTCTTGGAGAGGGGCTGACTTCCAAGAGCCCCCTTGGAGAGGGTCCGAGCCCTGAGGGCCCCCTTGGAGAGAGGCCGAGCCCCGAGGGCCCTCTTGGAGAGGGGCGGAGCCCGATGGCCTCCTTGGAGAGGGGCGGAGCCCCGAGGGCACCCTTGGAGAGGAGTGGAGCTCCAAGAGCCCCCTTGGAGAGGGGCCGAGCCCTGAGGGCCCCCTTGGTGAGGGTCCGAACCCCGAGGTCCCCCTTGGAGAGGAGTGGAGTCCCGAGGGCCCCCTTGGAGAGGGGTGGAGCCCCGAGGGCATTTAAGCTAACAAACTCCTCGGCTGTAGAAAAAATATTAAAGCCAACTCGTGTTTTACAGTTTAAAAATCTCTTGTAAAACACTAGTTGCCTTAATAGCTATAAAAAAGCACTTTACCTCTAACGAAAGGAGTAACTAGAAGAACTTTATAACCTCACTTCCAGTTTAAAATACTAAATTCAAAACCAACAGCTGATTTCACTTTTAGCACGCTGATGTATGAAACGTCATTTTTAGTTCAACAAACTAGTGCTAAACGGACTACTTTTAGTAGTGGTTGTAGAAAAAATATTTTATTTGTTTCAAGAAAAGTCCTTTATCTTTTGTTTTCAATTCTTGTTATCCTTTTGTACTTGTAATAAATTTGATTCTGAGTTAAAATTACATTTTTGCATATTGTGTTTATTCTTTTTCTTTAATTCCTTTATGTTCGTTGTGTTTTCTTCTGCTTTTGTGTTAAATTTTTTAACTTTTTCATAATTGGCTAATATTTTTTCGTTTTACTTTTCATACTCTTCTATAATGTTAAATATGGCTGTTGCACCTTGTTTTGCAATTCTGTAGCCAATACTTGCATTTTGTTTTAGATTTTACATATTCTTCTCTACATTTGCGTTTCATTCTTGTGGCTCTATTTGTATCAATATTAACATTTCCATTATTTGATCTACTTTTTCTTTTTATTTAGAGATTCTGTTTGCTCTCCCTGTTCCATTTCCAGTTCTGATGTATCTACTTCAGTTTCTTCCATTGCTTCCTTTCAATTTCTCAATTTTAACTTGTTCTTATTAGCTATATCTTACCTTTGTTAATACTCAAATACTTACATGTAACTACCTGCCTGTTATTGTAGGCTATATGTTATCCATTTTTAAAATTGTGTGCCCTGCGAATGTGCTAATTCTTACTATAATGGAAAATTAACAAAATTAGTTCCACTTTATTGGCGTCTAATTTTTATATGTAACGTATAAATGCAAATTTTAAAATGAGCCCCACGTTGGCTGCAGCATCCTATTCGTCAAAATATATGATACTGGATTATAACCTAAAAATTTATTAATTAGAAATGTATGATAACTGTCTCAGTACATATTGATTGTTATTTAATGTAAATTAAACATTTACGTCTTAAAAATAAAGTGAATTGTATACATAATATTCATCAAGCATGTAAATGACGTCATATAATTATCATCCTTGATATGAAATAATTGAGTTGATACCTACCTTTGAGATATAAATATAGAGTTATATTAATTTTTCCCAGAATGGAATAGAAACGCTTGTGTTTCTCAAACTAAAGAAATATAAATACGATTTTACTAGCAAATCCGTTAATGTATTGCTTTATTGAAGAATGCGTGAGAGGCAGAAAGCGGCATATTTTGAATCTAACATATACAGGGTGAGTAGCTTAAAAATAATTTTTTGCAAATTTTTGCCTAAAAATCGATGAAAGTAGTAATTTGCACATCGTCCAGACTTTGCAGTTGAGGAAAATGGGACCCGACACATACAGAGTAAATGTAAGAAGCCCACAGCACAGACGCGGAAGGTCCTCCATGAGTGCGTGCAGTATATGGGTCGAGTTGAAATCGCATTCGCAGGAGCTGTAGTTTGAATTCCACCAACGGTAATGCTTTTTTATATAAAAATTGATGTAATTAGCCGTACTAAGTGTTTTCTTTTATTGTTTCAGTATTATTAGGAACGTTAAGCTATTTTTACGCCTAATTACTTTTCATTTTTGAAATTGTTTAATGTCACAACGACCACTTGTCAGGAAAGTTCTGAGTAAAGCTTTTTATAGATTTTTTTATAGTTGTGTTCAGTCAGCTTTGCTCATCACGGAACCTTTCGCCTCAACAACGTATACTTATTTTTGAAGCCATTTAACCGAAAATGCTTTGTCGCTGAAATGTGTTTTAGCAAAATCGGAATCCATTTCTAACTACCCCAGAATTCATTAGCTAATTTTCGACGCTAAAAATGGTCATTTGGCTTTAATTCTTGGATCAATTGAAGCTCGTACGAAAAAAAGCTAAATTTTTACAAAAATTCGCCAAGTTGAAGTTTAAGAAAGTAACATTTTTTATGCAGAGGGAATTGAGAGATTTGGTTCTTCATTCATACTAATTCGAACAGCGGCAATGCTCTCATCCTAACGAGCACTTCGACGTTGTTCAGGTGTTGACTGATCTACCACTGAACCAGTCGTTTAAAATTTTCTGCCAATTCGAGAATTGTACCTTCTATAGGTCGATGGACCATAAACTTCAAGTAGTGCCCGCAACGTTGTTCAAACAGAAGGGGCAGTTTAATAATGGATACGAATTATTTCTATACGTTGCTGAAGAGTATGACTTTCCATGGAGATTTTGCAAAGCTGTCTTAACACAATTATCAACAAATTGACGGCTCAGCCATTCAAATGTGACTACGATCGGTTTTTATAGTTCTACCGCCTCTCTAGGAAACCATTTTATTTTAACTCATCAACAATATTTACATGGTGTAGAAATTCTTCTTTTTTACACAAGACCTTTACAATGGTAAGTCATTACAAACAAACAAATTTCAATAGTTAAAAAATTAGAGCTCAACTGCAAATAAAATGGTATTTTAACGCAAAAAAATATATTAATACTTTAAACTAGTGATGGGCATAACCGGACAATTTTCATAACCGAATTATTTGCATTCGAATCATATTAATAACCGATTGATTATTTGATTACTCATTCGAATCAATTTTGGCTCTCGATTCGTTTCGATTAAGTCAGCCGGTTTGCCGGTTGGCGGTTCACCGTCATCTGCATCGGCATCGTAACTTGCAGATAGCAGAGGAACTCAGTTAATCGTTAATTATAATAATTGTATAAATGATTTTTATTTGATTTCTAAGGAGTTTAAACCATTGAGAATAGCTATATCAATTAGTGATGGGCATAACCGGACAATTTTCATAACCGAATTATTTGCATTCAAATCATATTAATAACCGATTGATTATTTGATTACTCATTCGAATCAATTTTGGCTCTCGATTCGTTTCGATTAAGTCAGCCGGTTTGCCGGTTGGCGGTTCACCGTCATCTGCATCGGCATCGTAACTTGCAGATAGCAGAGGAACTCAGTTAATCGTTAATTATAATAATTGTATAAATGATTTTTATTTGATTTCTAAGGAGTTTAAACCATTGAGAATAGCTATATCAATTAGTGATGGGCATAACCGGACAATTTTCATAACCGAATTATTTGCATTCGAATCATATTAATAACCGATTGATTATTTGATTACTCATTCGAATCAATTTTGGCTCTCGATTCGTTTCGATTAAGTCAGCCGGTTTGCCGGTTGGCGGTTCACCGTCATCTGCATCGGCATCGTAACTTGCAGATAGCAGAGGAACTCAGTTAATCGTTAATTATAATAATTGCATAAATGATTTTTATTTGATTTCTAAGGAGATTAAACCATTGAGAATAGCTATATCAATACTAATCATAAAGAAATTATAAATATGCGAATACAAAGTATCTATTGAATCTATTTTTAGTTCCTAAAATTCTCTAGTAGTCACACTTAAAATTTTTAACATCGAAATCCACTTCTTGTCCCAACTGCTCCGTTATTAAAAATTAAATATAAATCTGTTACGATATTGGAAAATCTTATTTCGCTTTCTGTTGATCCCTTATTAGGCATAATCAACCGCGTTTCGAAGCAAAAATTTAGGCCGTTATAAACACAGCTTCGGCTAATCTCTGACTCAGCAGAACGTTATCTTTAAGGGGATTGAACACGCTATTTAGTTTTTGTTTGCGGCAACGTTGGCCCATTATACGTAGCACAACTTTATGTCCCATAAATTTAACTCGTCGACTAGGAGTATCAAATGTCTTAATAACATCAACAATCTGCGGCGAGCCTCACTTGGGTCAATCAAGTACATAGTAGAAAAGGTTATATGAGTTATGATTATTTACAGAATTTCGGGTCTCTGAGACGCGGCACGAAGTACGTATCAGGTTGAGGTTATTTTTGATTCGATTACTTGGAACGAAAACCGAGTTACACAGGTTATTTCAATAACCGGATAAAAGGTTATTTTTGATTCGAATAAGCCCATCACTACTTTAAACGACTTTCCTTGATCGCACAAAAATTTTACAGCCATTACCTAGTCATACTAAATAACTATGAACAACACTTACGATATTCATAAATCACAAAGTATTTTACACAAACCTACAACGATATATTGGAGAAAAGCTTAAATACAAGGAGTACTGTTATGTTACTCCTTAAGGAAATACAAAAATAAAAATTATTTTATATGTGGTCGTCACTTTCCTGAGTGGTCTATTTCAAATGAAAAGTACTGTAATAACTGCATATACTGGATTTATACCATATTGCTATTCGTTATTTAAACAAACATAAATAGTAGTAGTATCAGTCTAAAACAGTAAACAATTGAGAAATCTTTATCAGACAACACCGTGTTAGTTATTTATAGAAATAGAGTTATTACAAATATGAATTTCCATGGCTTTGAAGTTTGCCAATTCAAAATAATACAAAAACGTGAATTCAAGCAAGCTCATGATTATATATTATAAAACAATGGTACATTAAGTATTTTATACGGCGAATCTGTAGGTTTGTCTTACGAGCATTATAGACTCCAACAAAAATACAGACGAGCCGCAAAAAGTTAAAACCCACTTTAGCTCCGTATAACATATGTTATGTTTACGTTTATTTGTTTTTAGATTTAGATTGCCTGAACAATATTCATGTTTTTTGAGGCAGTATATAGCCATTTAATTCATTTGGAATTATAATCTTGTTTATTGGCTCTCAATAGCGGACGTAATATGGCTCTTATGACCATAAGAGCTATAAAGTTACTAAGTTGTATAACAAACACCATAATTCATATTCTTATTTGGGTATTTCGTCACTCTGCAGATTAAAATTATTAAATAACGCAAATAACGAACGTTTCGAGGGACAATCTGCCCTAGTTATCAACGATTAACAATTAAATAGGAACTAAGTTTCTTTCACGGAGATTGAAAAACCACCAACCCCCAATGAATTGCTTAACATTGACGTTTGTTGATTATCTAAACCAACTTTATCTGATCTTTAAGAATCGACAGCTAACTATTGTCTAGTGAAAAGAGCGAGTGAAGCTCTATTAGAGATAGAATATAATTTCACAGACATAACAAAGTTATATTATTTTCTGACATAAACAAACTGGAACAGGTGATGCAAAGGGATGTACGGGAAGGCGATTTCAACCGTACTATTAATTATACCTACATCAAACCATACACAGAGCAGAAACGTACACATTTAAAAAAGTTCAAACACGTCATACAAGAAAAACACAATTGAACTAAATATATTAAAGAACAGTGACACTTTTTTAAATAAAACTAGTTAATCTGTCTTCTAAAGAACTAAACGCCACTGACAAATTAGTTCTTGGCAAAGAACTCGACTACGCAGTGGCACAAAACGAATTAATAAACTTGATTTAGTTACAGCTATAGAAGAGACTTGCCAAAAACTTCCAGAAGACATTAGACAGGAATACAGGTTTAGAAACAAAATCATACTTGAACGACCTTACACAATCAAACAAAATGTATCCAAACAAGAAAAACAGTCACTACACACACTAAAAACCGATAACACAATTAAAATTCTAGCTGCAGACAAAGGCAACGCCGCAGTAGTACTTGATACAACCACATACAACGAAACATTTTTAACACTGATTAATGAGGAACAATACATTAAACTAAATAAAGATCCAACACATGCAATAGAAACAAAAATACAAAAAACACTTTACAAACACAGAGAACAATTTACAGATTTTGTAAGACGTACACTAACACCACACTACAGTAAACCACCATATTTTTATGGATTACCAAAGATACGCAAACCAAATGTACCACTTAGGCCAATAGTTAGTTCTATAGGTTCTCCTTGTCACAGTTTAGCTAAATATTTACTTAAAATGCTGACTCATATATCAGGAAGCACAGACACATATATAAAGAACACGCCACATTTTCTTGAAAAACTTAAAGAAGCAAACATAAACACACAACACTTAATGGTTAGTTTTTATGTAGTTAGTCTCTTTACTAATGTTCCAGTTGACAAAACACTCAACATCATTAAACATAGGCTACAAAACGATAACACATTACATACACAAACAACATTAAACATTGGCGCCTTCTACTTCAAAGGATGTTGCTACTTTAATTGTTTTAATTTTATTTGTTAAATTTGATTTAATAACCAGCATAACGATCTTTATAACTTAGTTTGCTGGCTATTGAATTAATTTTCTTCTCCAATGTGGTGTTCGTTGTGAATTTTTATTACTACCTCGCCTTCAGCGCTTAAACATAACCTCATTTTAACCTACAATTTGAAACACGTTTTTTTACCAGTTTTATTACCAATGATCATTTTGGCCTGAAGATGAAACCAGTCTGGTTTTGAAACATGTCGCCTTTTTAATAAATGTACGTGGAGAAGACTAATGTGTTTTATTGCTTCGTATCAAGACACCTCCACTATTAGCATGATTGATCACCTCCCTGCACATACAAAGAAATGACACTCAAAAGTTTAATACTCTAACTATACCTTATATTCTAGGCATATCTGACAAAATTTGACGAATTGGAAATAGATTCAATGTTTGGACGGTATTCAAAACGATGAATTCCTTACGGTCAGTTCTTATAAAAACTAAACCGTTGAACGAAGAACAACATTCAAAGAATTGTATATATATATAGTATTCCCTGTGAATGTGAATGCGGGAAACATTATATGGGTGAAACATCCATACCTTTAGCAGTTAGAGTTAAGAAACATATATGATCAAACCCTATCAATTCAATAAGTCTAAGCTGGCAGAACATGCTTGGGGCAACAATCACAAAATACACTGGCAAAACACAAAGGTCTTGTCTAAAGAATCGATGTCAACTAAACGTAAAATTAAGGAGACCGCATATATTCTACTTAACGAAGAAAAATGCGTGTCGTCTTTCTCAATATTTTTAGACAATAGTTGGCTGTCGATTCTTAAGGATCAGATCAAGTAGCTTTAGATAATCAACAAACGTCAGTGTCAAGCAATTCATTGGAGGTTGGTGGTTTTCAATTTCCGTGAAAAAAGCTAAGTTTCTTGCTCCTTTTTAATTGTTAATCGTTGATAACGAGGGCAGATTGTTCCTCGAAATGTTCGTATTTACGTTATTTTATCATTTTAACTTGCAGAGTGGCGATATTCCCAAATAAGAATATGAATTATAGATCACGCCACAAAGAAGTTTCAGAGATTATCTTAACAAACACCAACACCAACCGTCTGCATAGAAACCATAGCATACCAAAAACAGCACCAGTACAACAATGATGCAGTAGTCTGCAGCAAAAGCTCCGAATATCTGAATTTTGTATATTTTGAGAACCAAAATAAAATAAAACATTAAATGTACCACTCGCATAATCATGATTAGAGCCCTTAATACACAATACTCTTGTATACCTAGGCATTGAAGTTTAATTTTTTATTACGAAAGTGGAATTTAGTACTAAACCGCATGAGAGTGATACATTGTTTTTTTAAATCAAGGAATCATGAAATTAACGAATTTTAACTAATTAACTCTTATACATTGTGCTGACATTTTCTGTCACCCATCTATCACGTCCCCAACAGCAAAACGTTGTAATCAATGGATTATTTCTCTGCCGATTTCACACTTTGCGAAACTGACTGACATTTAAAAACGTTACACTTTTCGTAACTAGTTATGAAATTAAAATATTTCACAACTAGTGATGAAAAGTTCTATATACAATTAACATGAGATAGGCGAAAACCTACCTACTTGATTTTCAATACATTAACATTTATTTGATAAGATATTTGTAATTTTATCGGTTTAAAAAACTGTTTTTGTATAAAACACGTTAGGAAATGCGATTTTGTATAACTTGTGTGACTTTTCGGAACGAGCGTAGCGATGCAAAAAATGAAGCATTTCCGAATAGTAATATAGCTGGCTGCAATACAACCTCCGTCATAAGGAAGAAAAATGAATCATACCTTAAACGAAAGGTTGCTTGGTGATGAACACGAAACGCCAATTCTGCCGAGATTTGTCTGTCGAAAAATGAAAAAAGGCGCTCATTTCTGGTGTCTTTTAAAAAAAATTTATAAGGAAGAGAAATGCAAAGGTAATCGTTGGATACCAGACAATAATACTAACGGAATTTATCGTTGTGTCAGTCGTCAATCGATGAATAATCGGCGGCACAGCAGAATTATAATTATTATTATTTTCTGTGAATCGTATACGCAATGAAGAAGTTAATTAAAAAAGATGCCAAATAAAAGCTTGTAACTTCGCTTTTAAGGAAATATCAGTGTGCCGGATACTAAGCGGCGAAAAATTCTTTGACGTTAAGCGCGCAACGCATTCCAGCGCTCCTTGTTTGAATGCGGCTCTGCGGTCTTTTTAATATTCTACTTTTTATTGTTAAAACAAGCATTTTTACAGTTTTTTTTTATAAACCACACGGCTCTGTAATACATAACAATTGTGGGACTTTTCTGCAGTTGCAATACAAAATGTAAAGAAGCTGACAGATTTCTTGGAAATCGTTAGAAATACGGATATGGCGATCAATAATGAGAGGGTTGTCAAAAGGATGATAAATAGAAGGTATTCAAGCAAACCAAAAAAGAAAATAGATGATGCGGGTAGGACAGAAATGACGTATACAATAGAGTAGGCAATTTTAGTTATTATAGGCAAACACAAACTAATAATAATGACAGAAAATATTATGAGCAATAAAGCAATGTAACCTGGAACAATCAACATAAAAACAATTTCAACAATTACAAAAGAAAGAGATATGGAAACTTGATTAACGAAAGAAACATTGCTAAAAATGAACAAAAAACCCAAAAGAATCAGTTTAGAGAGAGACAATGTGTATATACTGTGTTTCATAATGTCTAAAGAAAAGATGATACAATTGAATGGAAGAATAACATTGAAATAGCAAAAGTCTAAAGAAAAGATGATACAATTGAATGGAAGAATAATATTGAAATAGCAAAAGTGTATAAAGAGCCTTCGGCTACACAATGCCACATCCGGACAAGCAAAGAAATATCTTTATAAAGTCAGAACTCAGAAGAGTCAATTATGTCTAAAATAAAATAAGCTGAGCTAGTTAGAACACGTAGGGGTCTCGATATGCGGTCCCGCCGGCGCCGCTTGCAGTCGAGGTCACAGTAGAAATTCGAGCGCTCGGAAGGGAGTTCGACTCCCGACCGGTTCTGGTTTTCACTTAGTTAAGGTATGCAAGTGACGTCCATATCCCCTAATGTCATGTTAAAGCAGTTTCAGAAAGGGGGGGGCGGTAGAAAAGCTTAGGTAAGGAAAAAAGTTAGAACACGTAATACAATTACAAAATAAATAAATGTATTCTAAGTGGGGCTAATAATAAAAGCCACTTCAATATGTTAACGTTTTCTTCCAATAAGAAATGTGTTTTTCTGTTTCTTTAATAAAATAATACTTCAACACTTTTACCTCTCTCGTCTAAATGACGAAGGAAGTATTGTAATCCAGGAAAAATCACATTCTGAGATTTGTTCACATTTCCGGGTCCCTAGATGATGAAAAACATGTTTACTCAATTCCGTCTGTCGGTCTGTCTGTCTGTATGTCTGTCTGTTTGTTGGTGGTATAGCTAAAAAGCTATTCGTTGTTGAAAGGCGATATTTTGCATGCAATTACATACGAATGTCTACCTGGCATAAAACCGTGAAAAATTCGGAGAGATATTGTAATACTCCCGCCTAATAAAGTATATAATAGTTAATTAATAATATTATTAATGCAAGGGATAGTACACTTTATAAAATTGTATTAGATTCAACTACGAACCTGCCTGACAAACTCAAGGCAAATTAAAAGAGTGTAATAATAATTACGACAAATAAATGGTTTATTGCCCTTTTCTTATTTTATCTATCCGCAATAAATTCGGGCTTAGCTCAGTAGAACATGCGACAAACTTGGTTCAGGGTGTAGGTTCATAAAATTATGAAAAACTCTATATGACAAATACCTCGTTGTATAACCAATAACTCGTATGACAAATACTCTCAAATATTTCGGGCAAATGCACAATTTTCATCTGACGTTTAAATAACCTCTAAATTTGACTCAGTAAACATGATGACATGCCAGTGCGAAAACAACGTTAAATTGATTCTTAAAACACCAAAATGGCAAGAAAGCATCAGGTAATTATTAATACTATGACGTAGCAACTGCTAAGCTCGTTTTTTTTCTAGTTTAACGTAGAACCCAAACGCGATGGTTTTTTGTTTTATATCTGGCCAAAATTGAAAAATGCTGCGTCATCTTGCATTTTCAAAGAACGCTACCTAAAATTCTCGAAGCTGGACGGATCTGGATAGCTGGGACCTGGTGCTACACCTCGTAGACGGTCTCCACTGGACGAACTCCGCGAATTCTGAAGCTGCAACATAAGCTTCCTGTGAAATCCTACGGTAACCGGAGGCCTTTCGCACGCTGGATACTCTTTTCAAAGACGCCTTTTGGGAATCGCTTGTTGGTTGGAATTTCTACACGCACGGGCTTCTGAAGACTCTCTCTACACGTAGCAGGCACTATTTTTGCTGGGCGCTGCTGCTTCCTTATGGAAATGGGCCCACGAAGTCATTCACACTTGGACGAATCTTGCTGCTGGCTAATCTACTGCACTTGGAGGTCTTAACACTTTGAAATCTATACCCACAGATGCCCTGTACACTGGTTAATAACTCTATACACAAATGATATTAGAGAAGGACTTTTTATTTATAATTTTATGTGATAAATTAAGGAGTTCAGTCTGGCCCCATCACAAATTTTACAGGCTTGTTTGGTTATTATTAAAAAAAAGACTTGTTAGATCATCTTTAAGTCCTGTCGTCATTTTAAATTTTGGGCTCGATCCGGCCCTGCCTGTCCTCTGCTTTGGATGCATTTTAGGCATTTGTACCTCGCAGTCCGTGTATCGGTTAAAATTAATTCAGATAGTCACGCTTTGTTAGCAGAATTTCATTTTTAAATTCACCCTTTGTTCTTTGTTGCCTGCAAGGCGGATGCAGATTATCTTTTCCCAGTATTTCGCTAGTCCGAGACATTTAACCTTCGAGTCCCGTGTGAATTGTCCAGTCGGCTGTCCTGCGATTCTGTTGAAATTTTCCGTTACCTTCCTTCGTCTTCGCATATGCAAGAGAAAGATGCAGATAGGACGCGTTGGTAGCCGTTGGGTTTAGCCGCAGTTTGAAATTCAGTCCCGACCCGATCTTGACGCATACAGCACGTGTTCTAAGATCGCACCCCTGACGGCTTCGCGTGATGCAGTCGTTGGGAGTGGCTTTGTTCTCGTTTCCGTATTCTGCGTTAATTTATGTGTTTCGTTATTGTTGGTGCCTTATGAAGGAGTCGTATGCTATCGGTACGAGGGAATATCAGTTACAACAGCCGTGGGAATTGAAGTGAAGCAAGTTTTAGTTAAAACGTGGTTGAAGTTCTTTATCGTCGGAAGATTGCGAGATCTTCTAGGTTGTCGCCATGGGCGGATTTGTTCACGGACTCCTAACCAGACCATCGTTAACTAAGCATGACGTGTATCGTTCTCGCATGTCGAGGGCTTTGCCCATTACCGCTGTGTACGTCGTCTACCCGTCTCGAGGGGATTATGATTGCATTCTACCGACCCCGTTTGCTGTCGTTACCATCTTTAATATCAAGGCTGAGTTCCGCATTCCATCTACTCTGGGATTCCCCGTTCCCGTTTTCGTTTATTTCTTCACGCATCTTAAGGCAGGTGCTTGGAAGGCAAAACACCCTACCGCACCGACCGTCGATTACAGCCAGCTGAACTCCTACAAGGTAAACCATGCTTGTATTTTATAAAACTGTCGTGTATAACCTAGTGTTCTTTTCGTCAACGTTTTATGTAATTATCGTGCCTACTACATAGTGTTCGTTTCGTCAAAAAGTGTTGAACATTCCGGCTTAATATTACTGATATAGTTAGCATTGTTGATTTCAAGGTCATGTCTGTACAGTAAAGTTTATTGTTGTTCGTACTGAAGTAACTTGTAACGTAAATTAGTAACTAACCCCTTTGATTATTTTTCTTGTAACTAGTCAAACATTTCATGTCCATTGTTACCTGCTTATTTTATTATTTGAATAGAGCTCATTGTTAAGTACTGATGTCTTTGATTTGTGTTGACGATATTTTGTTTGTTGTTGTGTTCCTTTTCAGTTAGTTGTAAAGGAGTTTAGCAGCTGCTTCAGGAAGTTGTTTCGTTAAGGTAAGTCAGTGCCGTGGCGTGTTAGCCGAATCAAGCTTGCCGAGTTGTTAGTGGGAATTGAGCCCACACTTCTCCATTCAAGTGGGTTCGATTTAGTTAGTTAGAATGGAGTGGCGTCCTACATTTACCATCATTACACCCTTTTGTGCCAAAGTACCGCCCTGACTTTCATGTAGTGTTTTTACCACGACCCTTCTCCTTTTGAGCAACCAATAGCCGGTGAGATTTTGTTACAACCATCTCGTAACGAGAGTCAGGGCTTGCTTTTCGGCGTATTCCCGATTTCGTCGTCGTTTATAGTTCTTTTGCGGTTAACTATCTGGTCCCCAAGCGTATAAGTTTGTGTGGCACGCTTGAAGGGCTGGAGGTTAGGCCGTAGTTACCGTTTTGTACTGTAACAAACGGGCTATCCCAACATGTGGCTCGTTTTTGTCGATCTGACGAGTTTAGGTTGTAACAGACTGTCATGTCATGTAACTTAGCAACTAGATTTTTATTTTTTATAAAAGAAATTAGGATTGATAACATGTTTGACCTTATGGACTACAGTTTTGATGTCATGTCTTTGCCTAACTACTGAAATTGTCTTTTTCTTGAAATAAATGTCACTACACATTGCTCTGCTTTTAAATAACTTTTGTTAATAATGCACTGATACACTTGGAGTTCCTTTAGCATCTCACTAATAGTCTTTCAATTGGTTGCCTGCCACTTTCATTGCTCTTTGCAATAATTACTTTGCTAGCACTATTTCGTTTAACTTTCAGCTAATTTTCCGTTTGCTGGCTTACACTTTTACTACATAACGCCAAATACCTTAATATAGTAATACAGGAAACTCGCCGCCCGTTTGCATTCACGTAGGAGTGACACGCAAAACAGCGCCATCTACACAGTCCGGCGTGAAGGTACGTCAAAATAACGAGAATTTCCCCATTTATCTATTACAATTTTGCAAAATAAAACACAAAACAATAAATAAGTTTAAAGCTTTATAGTAATAATGTGAAAACTACTTCATTTCTTATTAATTTTCTTGTAATCCAGTGTCAAATTGGTCGGATTTACCCACTTACTAAAACTTCTGTAATTGTACCTTTGTATGTATTTCTTGTTTTGCATTATTTTGTCTGAGGCCGAAGTTTAAGAACTACCTAATTACGAATGCATTTAATAACAATAATACAAACCTTAGTACTTACGAATTATGAATAGAAAACAGTAAGGAAATAAAACTAGAGTACATATGCTTTCATACTAATTTATTCATGCAATATTTTTTGGCTTTGCTATTTTTCACAGTGGCATTATAACACCCATACACAGCGCATATGCCGCCAGACATTATGTGTTCCAGCGTTTTTCTCTTAATAAAAGCACATTGATCATACACAAACACTGACACTTGACACTTTTTAACACTTCTTACCGCAACGCGGCGCTGTCGTCACCTGCGACTCGTTTAAAACGTGAGTGACCTGTATTAATTTTAAATAATTAGGAGATTATGAGTCAAAGTATTAAGTAAAATTTGCATGATTTATTTTTAAGGAAAAATAAAAATCATTAAGTGGTAAAACAATTTAATGATAAGACGTTTCGCACAATAAAATTGGCTTCATCAGTTTTTTATAAATTATGAAAACATTATTGGGAAGATAAAGTTATCAGTTTTTAATGAATTATGAAAACATTATTTATAGGTAAAGTTGTTAAATTTTATAATTCTGAAATGTTACAAAAAATGTATAGGTTAGCGAAACATGAATTATTTCCTTAATTAAGAATACTTACGTTTTGAAATTTTTGTAGATAATTATTTAAATCATTACGACTTTTTATATTATGTTAATTAATAACATTATTAAATAGTGAATTTACATAAAATATTAAAATATTTGTACATGAACGTAATTAAACTTATAGCGTTCATTTTGCTGAATGCAGGAAGAATGTGTATGAAATGATAACAAAAGCAAGGTTACTTACAAATATTTGCGCTTTATTAATACTTGCGCAGTATGCATAAAACTGGAGAATCGATTGATTTATTAAGGCAGGGTGGTATTAAATGAATTTAGAAATTTTTAATATAAGAAGCATAATTAGGGCAAAAGAAATACGTAATTTGAGAAATGTGAAATAAGGATATTTTATTTGAATAAGTTGTGATAGATTGAGCTTAGATTGTCAATATCAGTTCTGTAATTAACGGCAGTAGGGCTTTTCTGTATTGCAATCATTTCTAAACATAATCTTTTTTTTAGATTGTTTTCTCTATGTAAGACAGTAGGTTTGTTGAAATTAAAGTTGTGAAAATTTTGATTAGCATGGTCAGTTAATGCGGTTTTTTGGCAATATGGTGAAAATCTGTTTAATTTTATTGAGTTTTTATGTTGTGTTAATCTGTGTTTTAGTAGCTGTTTTGTTTGACCGATATAAGTGGAAGTACAGTTGTTGTAATTAATTTAATATACTAATTTAGATTGCATGTTTATTTGGGTTTTATCCTTAAGATTTGTAAAAAACATTTTACCTAAAGTATTGTTGTTATTATATACAGCGGCCCGCTGAATATATGAATAGTACCTTGTTAAGCCATTTTCAACGCTGATGAGCCCGCGTTTGGCTCAACAACGTACCCCAGTGTATATCATCACCAATTGGTTAGAAATGCCTCAAAGATGCAGTACACAAATTTTTGCGGTGGGCTCAGTAATGACCGGTAGTATGGTCGATATACATGGAGTAGTTCTGCAATATCGAGTGTAGGGGGCGCTTTTGGAATGTTTTATATACAGTATATAAAAATATGTAAACGCTCGTTATTAAGCCCGACATGTCACAACGCTGTTGGGCTTCACAACGAATTGATATATATATAATAAATATACATAATGGGCTTAAAAACGTATTGATACACATACGTACAGTCGCGGAATTAAAAATCCGGACACTTAAAATGATTCAGTGTATATCTCACTTTACTTTACTTATCACGTTACCTGGTGTCAAAATCAAAATAATTACTGGTATATGACAGCATGCCTCATTTAAGAGTCGAACAGAGAATGAAAGTAATTACACTCATTGAAGAAAGGTGGTCGAAAAGAAGAAGAGATTTGCTGTGGGTAAAAGTACCATTCACGATATACACATTAAATGGCAGCAATGAGGAACTGTTGACAGAAGAATAGGTTCTGGGCGTAAATTTCTTTCGACCTGCCAACAAGACGAAAATCTAGTAGAATTTTTAATGAATAACTCATTTCAAACCGCCGCAAGCGCGGGTTCTGTTCGTACTACAAGAAATCAAATAAAACTAAGAAATCGAGCGGCTGATGAAAACCCATTCCTTACTTTGCAAAATAAGGAAGAAAGAGTTGGTTTTGCTCTAGAATTTTTACCACACAACTTAAATTTTTGGGAAAAATGTAATTTTCTCGGACGAAAAAGTATTTCAGTCTTACCACAGCGATCGCGTCCGTGTATATAGACCGCAAAATTCGCGATTTGAGGAGACTTACACCAAGAAATCTCATTACAGCGGTAGATTTTCAGTAAATGTGTGGGCTTGGATATGTACACAAGGAGCAGGTGTATGTTGGAACATCGAGCAATGATTTAATAATGATTCGTATATCCAGCTTCTACAGGATATTTTTTTGCCCTCCGTTGAAATTCTGTTTCCCGAAAGAAACTTCGTATTTCAACAAGATAATTGTCCTGTCCACACATCCAGGATTACTACTCAATGGTTTCACGAAAATAATATAATATGTTTACCATGGCCTTCTAGAAGCGCCGACATAAATCCGATAGAAAATGTTTGGGGATATATAGTGAAAAAAATATTCTACAAATTTTAGACCAGCAAATAGACAAGAACTAAGTATTCTATAAAATTCATGAAAGTTGGGACAAACTATCTCCAGAATATATCTATTCTCTTATTTCTTCAATACCTAGGCGCTTACAAAATGTAGTAAACACAAATGGAGCAGTTACAAAATATTGAGTTTAGTTTAAATGTTGATATTTTAAAATTAAAATAACATCTTATTTGAGTAAACACCTATTTATTTATTCTTCTATGGCAGTTTGAGGGAAAATTTGAAATAGCTTGTTGATTTCACGTTACACTGTTTAACTGTCAATTGCTAACCTAGGAATGCAAAGCTCAATTTACATTACCCAAAAATTACAAAAATCCTCTAGAAGACTCGTCCGGATTTTTAATTCCGCGACTGTACATAAAACATTAATACGGTGTAAATAAAAATAATTTACTTTATCTTCGACCACTACTAAAAGTAGGCCTTTTAGCGATAGCTTGTTTCACTAAAAGTGACGTTTTATAGTTTATGGTTTATGGTTAAAGAAATCAGCTGTTTACTTTTAGCTCTAGTGATAAAAGTGAAGTGAGGTTATAAAACTACAATTTCGAACTGAAAGTGAAGTTGTAAACTTATTCTAGTTGCTTCTTGCGTTACAGGTAAAGTGTTTTTGAAATAATTAAAGCGTTATGTATTAAATACACTCAGATGTGGAGTATTAATAATTACATTTCGTAACTGATCTTGTCAGCACTGGCTTCGCAAACATTCGCCCGCGCATGGTCTACTATTTATTATGACATAAATTAGAAGTGCCGTAAATGAAAACCTTTGTTAAATCGATATTTATGGAATAATAACAGTAAAATTAATGTCGTAGATAAAATATTGTATGCAACTCGTGCTAAAACTCGTTTATGAACGAGACATGTTATGAAACTCAGCCTTCGGCTTCGTTTCATAATTTTCATGTCTCGTGCATAAACGTTGACTTTTAGCACTTGTTGCATAAATAGAGATATCCGTTTTCGTCTCTTATGATTCAGAAAAAGTGGTGTTCGAGGTGATTTCTGTCTGTGAATCTGTATGTATCCTCTCTACAGCACAGACGGTAAAATAGATCGGCTTGAAAATATATCTGCGTTTCTTATATAGTTTCGGATTTTACAGTGAATATTTGATAAACTCAGCCTAACAAAAGTGGTACTTTAGTCAAGCATTTTTCCGTTTCCAGTAAATTTTGATAATTTTGGTAACACTATTTTTTAGAATAACATATATTGTCATTGAATACAATTTTTGTTCAACGGTTTTTTTGAAAAATATAGCTTTTGAGAATATCGCACAATTAAATTCTCACATAAATATCCTCAAATTTTTATAATTGCTGGATAAAAATATCTTTTATCTACAACCTTTGTTTAAATTTTTTGTGAAAAGTACTTATAATTTTTAAAGAGCAAAACTAAAATTTTAGAAAAATGTGCTCAAAATTTTTATAATTGCTGGATTAAAACAAAATTCCTTAAAACAAGAGCCTATATTGTACTAATATCTGTCACTTTTCGTTCAAAAAGTTTTTTTTTAAAAAGCGCAAAATTATATTTTTACAAAATGTTCTCAAATTTTTTATAGCTGTGGTATGAAAACACAATTCTGTGAAACACCATCGCATATTATATAATTATCTACAGCGTTTGTTTAAAAGGTGTTTTGGGAAAAAGCATAGATTTAGAAAAAACCGCAAAACCTAATTTTTATAAATAAACGGCCAAAAATTAATGAGAATAAAAAGTTTTATGTACGAGTATTATAAGATACTGTTTATGACATAATTTCTCGGCAATAAAGTAGTTCTATATAGTACTAGTAAAATAAAGTTTACCTATATTATCTTGCTAGCACTATAAAATTACGTTGCTCTATTTACTAGTACTATCCAACACCTCCTAGTTATAAGACTATTACTAGATCGATTTTAGACCTCTAAAGTAGCCTATAACCCACTACTGAGTTAAATCATAACCCACTAGTGAAATAAAAGCCAGGTCATTCACTGCTAACCTTGAATTTGATATAGACTGACAATACACTTCAATGCTGCCAAACGTATAACACGAATCACTTTCCAAATTGTCACTATGACTTTTCATGGCTGTCAGTATAAAATGTATGTTTTTAAGGTATTTATTGGTTAATGTAATTATAAGAATTGAATATAATTTTGCCTTGTACAGGACGATCAAGTTATTATTATCCACAGTTGAATCATTCGTCGCGACTCGAATTATAAATGTATTTGACCTCTCGGTACTTTTCAATTTGTCACTATGACTTTTCACGGTTGTCAACAAAAAATTTGTTTTTTAGATATTTATTGCGCTGGATAAAATTTTGTATATTTGTAATAATTCACCCGAGAAATGACACCTCTTGGCCTGGCGGCCTCGAGGGCTCCTCTTTTCTCTCATGGATTATTTCTAATATAACACGCTTAACCATAAATAACTATTACATCAGTTGTCAATGTCAAAATATATGCCTTTCAATATCTCTAAAGATACTCTAATGTCAAGTCTTTTCTGTCAGAGAATAGACATCAAATCTATAAACCCGACTTTTTTAGATTTTAGAAGTGAACATAAAACTTTGTATACAACTCGTACATAACATGACTTTATGACTCGTCCCCGTTACTGACCTCGCTTGGTTATAAAAGAAATTCGTCAAATAATGCCCTACATCATGTACTTCTTATATCAATAGCTATTGAAGAGGTGTTATAAATTACGTAATTGTCTATAAGTTTTCTCAAAAAAGGTTTTTGGAAGTAGTTTTGAAAAAAATTTAAATTAATTTTTAAAAGCAGTAATAAAAGATCGTGTGGTGGCCCACCCCGTGTTTAATTTTTATTGGTTTTAATAAAATTTGCCATTTTAAAACTGGATTTTTATAAGCAAATACAGCATTATTACTACATACTATAATTTTGGGTTACCTGAACCTTTAACCTAGTAGGTATTGTTAAAATCGACGATGTTGACTTCTAGCTAAGAAACATATTGAAACATACGAGAGAGCTCATTTTATCTTACTTGCTGTATATTTATTTGAGATTTTTACTAACCATGTCTAACAGACGAAAGGTTCCTAGATGACGAAAAAACGGTTTTCTCAATTCCGTCTGTCTGTCAGTCTGTTGGCTGTATAATTCAAAAACTAGGAACGAGGAAGGCGATATTGTGCATGCAGATTATATGTCTACCTGGAATGAAATCGAGAAAATTTCGACAAAATAAATACAGGGTGAGCACCTTAAAATATAGTTTTTTTTAACTGAGAAATACATCAAAGTAGTAATTTGCACATGCCTCAGGCTTTACCGTTGACGAAAGTGATACTCAAGATATGCAGGATAAATGTTGCAAAACAGAAAAAGGGGCAAACGAAAAATGCATTATATTTAAGACAGCCTCAACGCAAGGACGCTAGGAGTACTCCATGGCGCATGTAGGAGAACGGGAAATGTGCTTGCAATATCCCTCCAAAAATTAGAATAGCGTTCGCAGCCCCTGCCGTTCGAATCGACCGCCGGTAGTTTTTCTTTTAATTTGAAAATTGATGTAATTTGGATTATCAATTGTTTTCTTTTATTATTTCAGTATTATGAGAAACGTGAATGCATTTTTACCCTTAGTTTTCTTTGATTTTAAAAATTATTTAGTGTGACAACGTCCACTTGCGAGAGTTCTGAGTAAAGCCCTTTACAGATATTTTCAAAACAATAACTTATTCTAAACGAGCACTGTTTAAACACTAAATAAACGTGATGAAATGCACACATTATGCCAGGTATTTTCATAAAAAATGAGTCTCCAATTTATGATTTTCAGCTGTTTGGGTCTGTTTGGCGGTGGGATTATTTACACAAATGATACATTTTTTCTTAAAAGTGAGTTAGCACTTTATCAGTCACGTAATGTACGAGGTAAGTAGATTTTTACTGTGCCAAGTAAAATCAACCACATGGAAGATGTTGCTCAAACCTAGATCTTACTAGTTTATTTCAAAATTTCAGTTTATAAGTCTTTGTTAATCAAATGTTAAATTGTTAATGTAAACGACTAAATTGGTTAGTGTTACACATCACCAATACTGCATATATTTATTATTACTTATTACTATTAAAACTACTGTAAGTATTTAATAAATTCGAAAAAACTAAATTTGCTGAAAAGAATGTGGATAATACGGTGTGTTCAAAAAGAAATTACATAAGGGTTGGCCATGGAAACTAAAAGTTATGCAAACAGCAAGCTTTAAAATTTATTAACTGTCATTGTTGTTGTCATAAGTTTATATTCTAATCTGCTATGGAAATTCTAAAGTTTGCTGTCTCTACAGCTTCCTGTTGACATTAGTTTTGCTTTCCATGGTCAACTCTTATGTAATTTCTTTTGGTATAAAGCTTTATTCATTATAAACGTAAAAAATTTTTGGGTAACAGCTGATGGGTTCAAAAAATTAAAAGGTAAGGAAAGAATCAGCTAAACATGTTTTTTTGTAATTTGAACAACTTAATTAGTTCATACTTATTTTCTTAAACCTGCAATAGGTTATTTCATGATAAAACCATGAAATGAAAAGAAAATATAAGCAAAATCAAGTATTAGTCAATTATAAAAAATGTAAAATTTTAATAAAGTTACGTTTCGCTGCAATTGTAACAGCTTCTTCAGACAAAATTATATAATTACAACATAAAAACTTTAAGGAAATTGAACTTACAAGTATTGTTTTAACATTAAGGATTAAAAAAGTTTTTATTTATATAAGTCTCATCTGGGCTTGTTTCAAGACTACTGACCGACAAAAAAACTGCCTCGCCTTTTGAAAATCACACACTATTACGAAAAAATACCAAATGGAACTCCAACCCACAACACATTATAAGGTATTTAACTACACCCCTTTCTGTTTGCTTCTACAACATTAACCTAACTCTTCAACGCCAAGTTTTTGAAAGTTTTATTTGCTACTTTACCACTCTTAATTCCCCTAAAATAACATTTAACACATACAACGATAATTATTTATTTCATGTCATAACAGATTTACAAAACTGCGATGCAACAAGCCCCAATCACCTTGGGATTTCAAGATGTTACTTTCTGATTAGCCGAGATACCTTGTAACCCTGCCAAGGTCGCACCGCTTGTTCTCCTTTTCAAGATGCCCCACACTGCCCATACAGCTTTATTCAAACATTGTAAACAAATATTTTTTACGAAGGTTAATCGAAAATCCTTCCAATGCAAATTTAAAACAGGTAATATAAATTTTTTCAATGATATTAAATCATAATCATTTCCCTTTTCTTTCTAGCTACTCCTGAAAGGACACAATAACATTACCCAATCTAGGGACTTAAAACTTTACGATCCACGCTTTTCCAATTACTATCCACCCATTTTGTACGTTAGTAATTCATCCAAATAATTTTTTCAAAGTTTTAAAGAACAAGTGATTGTTCTTATAATTTGTATGCTGTCATATTTTTGAATTGTAAGTGATTTCATATAGCAGACATTTGTGTTGATTTTTACATTAATTTGTTTATTTCCCCACAGATTTTAAAATGTTATCACTGGTAATCTTTCCCTTATTAATCTTTTGAACTTTTCTTAATTATTTTTTATTAATTTTAAAAATTTTGCTAACATTTTTTTGAGAAAATTCTCTCATTACTTATATAAATAAAAACTTTTTTAATCCTTAATGTTAAAACAATACTTGTAAGTTCAGTTTCCTTAAGGTTTTTATGTTGTAATTATATAATTTTGTCTGAAGAAGCTGTTACAATTGCAGCGAAACGTAACTTTATTAAAATTTTACATTTTTTATACTTGACTAATACTTGTTTTTGCTTATAGTTTCTTTTCATTTCATGGTTTTATCATGAAATAACCTATTGCAGGTTTAAGAAAATAAGTATGAACTAATTAAGTTGTTCAAATTACAAAAAAAATGTTTAGCTGATTCTCTCCTTACCGTTTAATTTATTCATTATACCGATTGGCCCATAATTAAATATAACAAAAACAAACAGAATGCATAAGTAAGAAAGAGACTAACATAAAAAGTTCTTATTTGTATACCATAATCCCACTATTACTAAGTGAGCACAAAAAGGGCAGCCGTGCAGTTTGTTATCTGAAATTTAGGCGCCAACGATGAAACAATAAATGCAGTGTGCAATAATTCGATAAAAGAACCGCAAAGTGATTAGCCCGTAAAGCCACAGGTGAGATGTAACATGAACACTCCCGCCAAGACAACAAACAAAACCAGATAAATAAAAATCAACTTTTATTTTCCAAATTGTAAATAAAGTAATGAGTAGTTTTGAAACAAAAATTATTAAAACTATTGACGATAGTGTAGACAATTCCATTCCATAAGTAATCAGCCGTATATCCTGTGTACGATTTTAATATTGGCAACTTATTAACGAATTCACTTCAAACATCAATATTATTACTAGATCACAAAATAAATTATTATTAAATAAAATCCCTCGCTTTAGTTTTGTACTTTTCTTTGAGATTGATTTATAGTTGACCACATTTACGGAGGTTTTCGTTGCTTAGTAAAAATATCCCATAAAAATTTTACATTTTGGATATAATAAGTAATTATTTTCTTCGTACGTGTAGCAATCATAAAAAAACCGATCAAAACCGCAATAACTTGATAAAATCGTTCACAGTGTGCAATAATTCGATAAAAAAAAACGCGCAGGGCTTAGCTTGCTCCAGTAAAATCACTGGCGAAATTTGAAACACGACCAAATTATGTATAGTTTTGGAATAAAGGTCACTAAAAATATTGAAGATACTGTAGAAAAATAAATTTCGTAAGTAATCTACCGTATACTTTCGTGAAAGCTATTAATAGCGGCAAAATATTTACTAATCCTACCAAAACTTCCCTAACTTACTGGAGTAAAGTATTAATTATTATTAAAGTATACCTTGCAACTGCATATCGAGCTCTGATTTGAAAATAATTGATATTTTACCGGTTTTTTGGATGTTTTCGTTGCTTAGTAAAAATAATATTATTTTAATAAAAACTTGAGATAGAATAAGCCATTTAATTAAATTAACTGCATCACAAGTCTAGTTTATGCAATATCTTTGAGGAGCTCAGCGACGTCCCAGCTTATAGGGATATTAATTGTTATTAATAATAACATAAGGTGTAGCATATCACTTGCATGATTTTAGAGCAAGAGCAAGAATTTTTCCCCACGATTACTGGACATTTTAAAACCTAGCAATATATTAATTTGACTAATATAAGCCCACTATTACTAAATACGCAATACGCAAAAGGGCCAGCCAGCAATTCGTTATCCGGTATTTAGGCGCGAACCCGGCCGGCACCACAGATTTTGGCAACGGTGTCGGGCTTACTAACGTACGCTTAAAATAGTTAAATATGTAAATGGGCTCCATAGAGTACCATTTCTATATCTGGGATTCCAGGGACACGCTTATACCTCAAATCTGCATTTCTTAGAAATCTTTACCCCTCTGTGAATGCCTCGACTGGTGTTATGCAACGAAACAAAAATATGTAACCCATTCTCTTCTAGCTTGTTTCCTTAGGCCGGGATCATCAGCGGCCCGAAGACCTATCGGGCTCAATAGCATACCGTTTATAAGTATATATATATATGTATATATATATACATAGTTCTGATTCTTGATACAAATTACCAAATAAAAAAAAATAGTTACTGCTGCTCACATCAAGTGCAATTATTATTGTAAAGAACTGATTATCTTGCAATAGATAAAATATTTAATTCTGTGCTCATGTTGATCTTATTCATTTAGTTAATGAAGCAATCAGAATTTCTGTGGGCAGTGAACCATTACAATATATACAGGGTAAGCAACTAGAAAATATAAAATTTTGTTAATTTTCGCTTAAACTGTGAAATAGATAAAAGTAATAATTTGCACATGGCTCAGGCTTTATCATTGGTGAAAATGACAGCTAACAGATACAGGTTAAACATTGCAAATGGGACAGAATAGTTTGATGACTTTTTAACGCAGCAGAAACTTGAGCACCATTGTGGCTCAGTTATTCAAGCGGCCGCAAGCCGCGGACTAGAAATTGGGCTCGAAATATAAATTAATTTCGCCTGGGAGCGTAAAGTTCGAACCCTAGCAAACTAAATGTTTTGCAAGTTGATACAATTTGAACGAGAAAAGTTCCATGCAACCCTCTTTACAGTTTTTTAAATCTGAATTTTATTATATTTAGCTATTGAATAAATAAAAGTTTAGTTTGTTCCATCCGAACTGATTAGATTATACTAACATATTTTGCAGAATTGAATTTTTGGGGGTGGGGGGGACTCAAATTCAAATATTTGCTAAACCATGACGCACGGAGACATTTTTTTGTAAATATGTGAATTTGTATTGTTAGAGTATCCACAACTGCTACCTGCTTTTTATAAATACATTGTTTCCTCTAGCCCCGTTCGTGGTACAACAGCCACATTTAAATACGGTATTTCTTTAAGAAATCAACTTAAACTCTTTTACATTAAGTATTTACCTTATTTAAAAAAAAATGCTTTACAGTTGACTGGCAAAACATGGATATCCGATGCAAAAATTAAACTAATACCAGGGGTGTAGTCGAGGGGGAACGCGGGGGAACGGCGTTCCCCCACTGGTTTTTTTGTTAAGTTAAAAAAAAATAAAGAAGGAATTTATGGCATTTACTTATTAGCACAAACGATTTGATAATTATTCATTCCAGTGTCATTTAAATATAGGCTAGTGGTTTATGTTATTATTTAGAAATATTACGTCAAACATGACTTGCCACTTGCTATGAATATGCAAAGTATTAAAAACAGTTTGAATTAGAAAGTTGTAGGTGTGATATTTATATATTAAGGCTACGAAACTGGCAACATCGTAATACGAAAAAATTGCACCAGAAAACATCGAAACGCATATTTTTGCAGCTATACTTTTAAAAATTTTCTGGAAGAGGACCCCCGAATCACCCTTTTCCTGGGGGATATTCCATACCCCTCAGAAGAATAGCGTTCCCCCACTGGCAGATTTGCCACTACATCACTGACTAATAAAATTAACAAGTGGCCGTTCGTTTGTCTCGCATTGTGCTTTACCAGACCAAATTATTGAAATTTCTATAATTTCAGGCATAATCATTAACCTTCACATTTTTTTCATTTCGGTTACTGGGTATATTCTCTTATTTTTAATTGATGAACTATTAATAACTACATATGTAAATATTTATTAGTTGCACAAGTTTATATTTACTTTTCAGGAATCACGTACATAATGTGTAATAAAACCAGTCGTAACAAGTGGTATCTAATTTGAATATACGAGAAAGAAAATTATATGCAGAACGAAAGGGGGATTAACCACATTACAAGGTGAGGGATTTTGAAATACATTTATTTGCATTGTAATAGTAATTACGGCAACACCTGCTGGGTATTTGTATTGCGTTTTATTTAAAATTCACTAAGCATTGCCTAAACGAAAATCGAGGAAAATTTATAAGATGCTTCGTAGAACCATATTATTGAAAACTCAACCTCAATTTAGTAAAATAAGGTTTTATCATTTTAGTTTTATCTAAAGAAATAGCAACTGTGCATTGTGGTTTTAGTTATAAAAATAATTGTGCAGTAATATGCACTTATAATGTTATTGTCACTATAGATAGTAGAACGGTTTCATAGTAGATGGATTCAATAGTTAACTTGTAAATTCACAGAACGCTTACCGCAAAAAGCCACCCGTGTTTTCTATACCAGGAATGTAACAGGAAAATGCATTTTAATGGCAAGGCCATATATGTATGGAATTTTATCAGCTAGAAAAGGTACAGGGTGAATCAGGTGTGATTTTATACATGTTTAATTTTTCAGTTCTCTGAAGTTGAATCTATTGTTTCGCCGTTTCGAACGTTTGGTACTGCAATTTATTTCAGATGTACCGTTCTTCATATTTTATGAATTTATTTAAGCAAGAACAGTTCAAAGTAATTAGTTGACAAAGCTAAGTTTCTGCGAAACGTTCGTAGTGCTCCTATATCTGCTCAAATGAAATGGTTTTAAAATTATAGTTGTTGACTTTCGTTGGAACGGCAAACTCTTAAAAACGGCAGTTTAATGAACGTTTTAGATTATATCAGAATATGTTTTACCATACGGCTTTCTAACGTTGAAGACTCGTTATATAGAGAATCCGTCTACAAAAAGAAAAAATATAGAAACAAGAAGATTTGTGTTACATAATATGTTTACAGAAGCATTTGAAGTAATTTAAAAATCGAAATATATAGTTTGCAGGACACAAAAACACAGAAAAAGTTCTATGCCAAACCAGAGCTTTAGCAGCAAGATTTAATCAAAGGACACTTCACTCATTTTTATTTTAAGAGTAAGCCCTATATCATCTCAATTTTCTAGCTTCTGTTAGGTTAGATAGATGCTCATGTTGAGTGGGGAAAAATATAATTTATAAAAAAAATTAATCAAAATAAAATTGTTTGATCATGATATAGAAGATACCGGGTGGCCATAAATATCTGAGATCCCGGTAGCCATGATATTAGCTACTTATAAATGTTGGTTAGCATTATATTTCAATTACAATAAGTATTGGTACCTATGTAATGCAATAAAATGCAATAAGAGGAGCGGAATGTGCTCCGAATTCTGCAGTTTAGCCTACGCCTCGATTATAAAAATCTCCTCTTCTAACTCCATTATTTATTGCAATCTGTAATAATTTTTGACAGATAGGAATTTTAGTTGTGATGACATTAATGACATTTAGTTTAATTGGATTCATCACTTTAATAAAGCGGTGTTGATTCCAAAGGTAATGTGATATCAGATATTTATGGCCACCCGGTATAAAAAGGATTAGATTAAATATATAGAGTTTAATGGTTTTGAATGCATGCGTTTGTGTAAGTGTTAATTCAGAAAATAATAATTGTTATATAGTAAATCACACAGCCTTGGTGGTGGAGTAAGATAACAGCCTGCTTAGCAGCCCATATCCACCAGGGTTTAAATCTAATAGTAGTCGAGAATTCTTCTGAGTGGCAATGGTTTTGAATCAGTGATTAATTTAGCTTTTAGTTAAATTAAGGTTTGTTGAATATAGTGTGTGTTTAGATTCGAGGGGGCGTGATGCAAGTCGTATGCGATTCATTACTTTCGTTGCACTTCCTGCATGGTCTGAATAGTCCTTGGCACCTAAAGGTAAAAGAGGCAAACGATTATGAATTATTGAATAAAGTAGATTAAGAACAGACAAGCCATTTCAATGTATGTTAGTAACATAGCTACTTCATTGGTAGTCACATTGTGTTAAATAATTTTAAATAGCTTTTGGCGCAATCATAAATATATTGTTTGCCGCTGAACGTCCCAATACTCAATAACACTAAAATATACCAACGACGACTAATAGGCTTACACTTCAATATAGGCACTGAATACTCAAAACAGTTCCGTAAGCAATAGAGTTCAACAGGGCCGGCTAAGCTACTCCGGAGGAAGGAATGGGTTAACACTAAACAGCATTTAATTTTTTTACTGCTTTGTTAATTTTTCAACATTATTATCTTCAGAAACTTGTAATTGGGCGAAAGCCTGTTTGTTTTTGTATATACAGGGCGTTCGGTAAAGAAAGGGCCAAACTTCAGATATAGTTAATTTGGACAAAAATAAGCTGATTTAACACAACTTACCTTAGTCCAAAAGTTACGAAGCCGGACATTTCGGTGCCGCCATCTCGGCGCGGGGCCACCTCGGCGCGGGGCCAGCTCGGCGCCGGGACAAGTCGGCGGCAGCCGATTTGGCGTTGAGCCATCCCGGCGCAGAATTGGTTTAGAAAAATAAACAGTAACCACAAAAGCGGCGGCATCAAATGGAATGAAGTTTTATTTTGCTTTTCAAAAGAGCTTTTCAAGGCAATATCTTGTTTGATTTTCCAAGAAACTCTAAATTAAAAAAAATCCATTTTATGCCACCTTTTTGGCGATCACTGTATTTATTATTTGTTTATAATGATTTTCTTAAGTAGTGCACACTATAGTTTGCCAATTTGAATTCGGCGCCGAGATGGCTCTGCACTGAATTGGCTGGCGCCGAGATGACTGCGCGTCGAGTTATCCCGGCGCCGAGCTGGTCCTGCGCCGAGATGGCGGCGCCTAGATGGCGGCGCCGAGATGTCCTAGATCCCAAAAGTTAGTACCAACGGATCTACAGGGTGTCAAAGTTGAAAAAAATAAATCACATTTTTTTAATATCTTCCGTAAACGGGCTTTTTTTGGGAGAAGAAATTCAAATGTATCGATGATTTATTTGTTTCTTCTAGAGGGCACCACAAGTAACACACATAAGACAAGGAAAAAATATACTTTATACTTTTTTTTAATCTAGTAGGTAGCATTTTAACACAAAGATATGACAACATAACTAATAGACAACATTTTAAAATAGCAAATTCGGAAAAACTAACAATTTAAATCTAAAAGCAATAGCAAAAACAAAAACTTCATTTTAAATTTGATTTTTAAAATGTCCGCCATTTGCTTCAATGCATTTTCTATAGCTATTTAAGAAATTTTTTCTAACTGCGAAGGATGAACAGTTATTTCGAATAGCATTTACAGCTGTCATTATTTTTTCCACAATTCATTTCTGTTATTTACAGTAGGGCCAGAATAAACTAGAGTCTTAATATATCCACATAAATAAGAATCCAGTGGGTTCAAATCTGGACTCCGTGGAGGTCATGGGTGTTCACTTCCTCGTCCGATCCACCGATGGGGGAATACGTTATTTAAATGATTTCATACTGCTATAGAAAAATGGGCAGGGGCGCCATCTTGTAAATATCACATACCAGCCCTAATATTTAAAGGAAAATTATCTAGCAGATCAAATAAATTATGTTGGAGAAAATATAAATAATCACGTCCAGTCAGTGTTACTGGAAGTTCAAAAGATCCTACAAGGTTTTCTCCAACTATACCAAACCAAACGTTTAATTTGAATTCATGCTGAAAGTGCCGCATGCCGCACCATCGTACTGTTTGGATTTTCTTCAGCTCATGTGTAACCATTTTTGTAGTTAAAAATTTCTCTTCTCGTAAATAATGCCTCATCAGTGAAGAGAATTTTACTTACAAAAAGTGGATTTTCTCTATTTTTATTTATGACAAATCGACAGAAATATGTTCTCGCTAAAGAATCACCTGGCAGTAGGTTTTGGACAGGAGTGAAATGGTACGGGTATGTAAAATGTTAAATACAGTATCCAGACTTAATCCAACATTGGCAGATAGATATACGGCGAATACTTATTGTTGGGTCATCTTCAACAACATTTAATAAGTACCTCTTCCTCCTGCTGAACTCTTCGAACTATAAGTCGTCCACAGAATCTGTTTGGGCGAAAACTTCCGGTTTCTCTTAAATCTGCTAAACAGGCATGAAAACAGTTTTCGGTTGGGCTGTCTACGATTAGGATAAATATCTGCGAAACTTCTTGTAGCAGCGCGTGCATTAAAATCTTGTTGGGCGTAAACTGATATCATATCGATCATTTTACTATTTGAGAATAAGTTATGTCACGTCATTGTAAAAAATCTGTAAAGGGCTTTACGCAGAACTTCCCTTGTCGACATTGTGACACTAAATAATTTCAAAAATCAAATTAAGTTAGGAGTACAAATATCTTCACGTTTCTAATACATTAAATACATTTTCAAATAAAAAAAAATGTATCCCGCTAGGGTTTGAACCCGCCGCATCTGCATCTCTGCAGAATGCTCGATCCTGGCCGAGGTTCCGCAGAGATGTAATTCCGGCGGAATTCCATCTGCGCTACCGCGTCTCTTTGGGAAAAGTCCGGCGACCGCGTCTCATGAAGACGCGGTGTAATGGTTGAACATTTTTACTCTTTTGTGACATTATCCTTTATCGGTTGAGTCTTATTTTCGGCAAATGTAAAGCCTGACCTATGTGAAAGTTATTACTTCCTTTTATTTAAAAATTAATACAAAAATAAACAACATTTTATTTTTTAAGGTGCTCACCCTGTATATATTTGTATGAAATTGTACCGGTTTCATGCGAGGTAGATATATAATATGTATGCAAAATATCGTCTTTTTCCGACAAATAATTTTTGAGCTATACTGCCAACAGACAGACAAACGGAAGGACGGACGGACGGACGGACGGACGGACGGACAGACGGACGGACGGACAGACGGACAGACAGACAGACAGACAGACTGACGGAATTGAGAAAACCTCTTTTTTGTCATCTAGTGACCTTGAAACGTGAAGATCTGAAACTGTGCGTTGGAGGACACAAGCTGTCAAGTAGGATCATTTCTGCGGTATAAGCGACACCGCCCAAATCACAACTGTCATGTTATTCTGTACTGAATCTTCAAAGTGTGACAAATAATTACTCTCAATTATAAGCCATACAGGTGAGTACAACAATTACCACAGCTCGAAATATCACTTTTCTAGGGCTACTTTCAACTAGGAGACCCCACAATAATGTCAGACAAAGAAGCTGCGAGAAACCAGATCATACCCGTGGTCGGATATAATTGCTTGTGGCCTTTTTAAATTCGTTTAACAAATAAGTAGCATTTAGGGCAACTTAGGAGAGGCAGGGCAGGTAGGGCTAATGTTATTCAATAAAGCACGGATATATGCTTGAGTCAAAATAACAATAGCAATATTAAAGGCGTACGATATATTTCATTTATATACAAAAAATATTCTTTTATCTACTAGCAACATGATATTGTATATTTTCGTCATAGAAACAAAATATGAAAAGCTACTCATAACTCCCAAGGGACTTGTCAAATTATTTCTCCCTTAAACTCATGGTAACAATGCAACCACAATTAACATCTTAGCAACCATACAAAGAGGCAATCCTTGATGTTACTTACATATTCTAATTTTAAATGTCATTATGACATTTTGAAATTTCATACAATTTTTACGGATATGCTAGTAGACAAAATATTGTATGCACCACGGGAGATATTCATGTTCTTTACCTTCGGTTGACTTACAGACCTCGGGCCAGAAGCCCTCGGTCTGTAACACATGTCAACCTCAGGGAAAAAACATATTCATATCTCTCTTAATGCATAAATATCTATTTTCTATAGCTCATGTTAAAGTGTGCTTTTATCAACTCCAAAACAAAAGGTCAAGTTTTACTTTAACAGCAAGGGTAGATAAAGTAACACTTTAACATCAAGGATAGATAATAGTATATTATTATACGAGCATATAATGGATGCTATTATTACACGAAGATGGCTTTTAAATAACGAGCGAGCGAAGCGAGCGAGTTCTTTAAGCCATCTGAGTGTACTAATAATAGCTATTATATGCGAGTGAAATACGCTATTTTATTTACAACTACTTTATTTACATTCATTCCAGAAAATTTTTGTATGCGATATCATAAGTTTTCTTCGACTTTTCTGGGAGTAAATTTTGTGTAGCTTGTTTGCCGGCTTGGCATACTTCAGGGGGAATACAGCACTATTGTCGCTATCGTTTTCCGTTTTAGGTTTGGGACGAAAGAAGTGTAAATTATTAGTTTCAAACTGACAGACTGATAACTGTCAACTCGAAAAAGCAGTTTATGGCCTGTTTGATTATATGCACATAAATCCGTATTAGCGATGTAATTATGGTGGTATCCATGCATTTATGGTGGTATCGATGTAATTATGAAATATAAACAACAGGCATTGTGATTTTAGTTAATAATATATATCATAATTGACAAATAATCGCAAAATAACAACGGTATTATTTAACAGTTGTAAATAAAGTAATTTAATTTTTTAACTTTTGTTTAAATTAAATATGACAGCTTCGTATTATCGTAGCAACCCAATCTAGCTGCTGACATTTTGAAATGTGATTGACTGTCCTTATTACTTCGACACGAAGTGTATGAAGTATTGAAATTCCCTCATATCGAAAACCACTCTGAGTCAAATATCTCTAAAATTCGTGACAACCGACTAATGAACCCGCTATACCAAATCTCCGTCTCGGCTGTGCGGACCTTTTGGTGAAGACCCCAGTCCACTAGACCCCTCCCTCGTATTAGGGGCTGCCTAAACGTGCTGTGCGGGGGATGTATGTTCGTATGTGTACACGATTCCGGTCGCCAGGAACCTTCCTGAAGTCTTGGATCTTTTTCATACGATAGGGCGTCCGAAAATGAAGGCAACATCAACTTTTGAGGTATGGTCGAAGGCAAAAACCAAAGATATGGCACTTTCTGACCTTTTTCATACAACACTAAAACCTCGCCTGCTAATATTTTTTTAATTGGTCAAGAAACGTCAAATTCTGGATTTTCATTTGTCACTTTTTATCGGGTGAATTGAATAGTCAAGCTCATATTTTAAAAGTAAATTACATGGATTTGTCAGTAGCTTAGGTTCCGTCTTATTCACGACAGTACATGAGGTATTGCTTGTCAAAGATAAGGTTATATTGACACTTTGAACTTTGATACGATCATAAATCCACGTAAGTCAACTTAAATAAATAAAGCACGTCATACATCCTAGTCAAATTTATAGGACTCACCGTAATATGTTTGCAATCCGCTAAACTTATGAATTTTCCGTAGCATAACCTGAAAATGGCCCGGCAGCGAAGAAGTCAAATAAGCAGTGGAGTAGACAACAAAAGCGGCGATAAAGACAAGAGCGCCAACAGCAGCAGCAGCAATGGTAGCAATCCACCGAAACCCACAAAGAGCACAGGTGACATTTTACAGTGATTTTTAAGGATATAGATACAAACACAAGGTTCACCTAATGTGCTAACATAACCAAGACATACTTTTTGGGTGCCATCCCTTTCTCAAGCAAAATAATGTATATGTACAAAGAGATTTTCTTTACTATGAACACGGCAGACGATATGTCGAATTTACAAATGCCGAGAATTTGAATTTGACAGTTCGCGTATTTTGTGAGTAGATAATATCTGCTGTCATTTCTATCTTTAAAATCGATAACTACGAAGCAACGGAACAGTGCAAATTGTAAAATGGTATTATCAGGGTCCAACGGTCCGGGAAATTCACAATTCTTTCACAACATTTGGGAATAGGCGTTCTTCATCGTTATCAACGTTACATGGAGTTATTTCAAATTTTGGAAACTTTGGATGCGTTTCTCCCCAAAAGCACAAAAGGCTTATTAATGTTCCCAACGAAGACAGGAATTTAAAAGAGGTTTGTATTACCGCTAATGACTATCCAGATTATTCAATTAAATAAATTGCAGAACTGGTAGATTTAGCTGCGATATTCTTCCCGTTGACCATTTCAGAAGTATGGAATTTTGTGAAACTGAGGCAGAAATTCCGAAAATTTCCTCTGGAAAGTCGTTTTCACTTCAACTAACAATTTGAAGAACTGCGTTTAAAAATTGAATGGGTTGTTCAGAGTACTAGCACTAATACGTCAACTAATGTGGGGAGAAGTTTCGCTTAGGATATTGTTTAGAGCAAAGGCAGGCTCTTTGCAGACGAGCTAATTTAAACTTCTTGAATTTTGTTGTTTGAAATAAATAGTAGATTATATTATAAGTGAGAGAAATGCATCATTTGCGAGTGAGAATTTTGAATCGCGAGTGCCCCAGCACGAGCGATACAATTTCTCACGAGCTTATAATGGCATTTCGCTCACGTGTGATATACAACGTTTTATTAGTAGCTTCAGCGTACTTATGCGAACGTTTTGTCCGTCCGTCTGTCTGTCTGTCTGTCTGTCTGTCTGTCCGTCCGTCCGTCCGTCTGTCTGGATCGCCTGTAACTTTCGAACGGCTACAGATATCGAAATTTTGAAAGGGGGCAAAGTTGTTGCTAAGGTCCCGAGCACCTTCATGCACTATTTGGTTTTGGCGAAAGGTCAACCTGTTTTCGCAGTGCTAAAGCTACTCTTTAGACCTGTACTTGAGCAGTTTATCTTACAGTAGCAATTCTTATGCCTAAATAGTTTGCGCAGTCGGAATATGTCGCGAAATAAATTTATAATTAGTCGCCTATGATTTGTGACATACGTTTCACAGTATTGAAATGTATTGGCAGTACTGAAGTGTATTGTCAGTCTATGTCAAATTCGAGGTTCGTAGGTTAGGTTTTGATTGTTATTTGACACAGGCTGACGCAAAACGTAACCTGAAAATTACGAATTTGACATAGCTGGACAGTGCTACCAACAATGCAGTAGTATAAATAATGAAAACTCACTTCTGAATAAAACTTCATTTTAGTCACTGAAAACAGTTGTATAATGTATGGTAATAGCTGCTACTGTAAGATAATAGTTATTTACTATACAAGTGGGATAACAGCATCATTAATATACGTGTGTGTAAGTTACAAACGAGTGCGTAGCACGAGTTATGTAAGCACACAAGTATATTAATGATGCATTATCACACATGTATTGTACAAAATTTTATCTACGACTGCCTAAAATTGAGAAAAGTGCATTAAGAGCAATGTCAGATCTGTCATTTTCAAAAATATTTTCGTAGGCAAATGTCATTATGTCATTCATTTGACACTATTTCAGTTAGGTAATGAAGTCATTACACTACTCAGTTGCGTAATGAAACCATTACATAACTGAGTGGTGTAATGAGCTTCATTACCTAACTGAAATAGTGTCAAATGAGTGACGTAATAAGTTACTTATCCCACTGGAGTAGATAAATAGTTTTTTCTACTCCTGTAACTAAAATTCCATTTAACATACTAACATACACGTCGCTAAGTGACCTTTTAATCATGCCTTCATAACCTATGACTAAAGAGCCTCTTAGTCATGAGCTGAAGTTGGCAACGATGTTTTAGTCATGGGGTGAAGTTGGGTTCAAATAGTATTTGCTTTATTAGCCACAGCCAAAACTAAAATCAAGTTAGTTTTCAACCGTCACTTTGACGTTTGTCAAGCATAATTTAACCTAATATAATAAATGTCAACATTTTAATGAAATACTGTGATGTTATATTCTCTAAATTTGTGGTCCTAGAAAAAGTATAGTATTCAACTCGTTTTATAAACTTATTAGTCGCTCATTTTATTAAACACTCGCTCCGCTGCGCTTCGCTCGTAATTAATAAAACTCGTGACTAAAATGACGTTTATAAAACTTGATACATAATATACTATTATTTTTGTTTATATCTTTTTTTTACTATGAGTTAATTTGTTCGAAAGAAATTATTTCTTTCTTCAGAATGCGTTTTACTTTGTGAACTACCTTCTTTTACTTTACTGTTAACTTTTAAAAATTCTGTTTTTCAACTCTGAATTTATCACCTGAATTAATCATAGAATAACACAGTACCTCATACATTCTATCTGTGATATAATAATTAACAAAAATTACACTAGGCGTGGATGCCTCGTCTGAGTTGAACAGGTAAACAATCAACGCAGACGACCCGTGGATTAATATCAGAGTACCTTAGATCGACTGTCCATCGGTCTTGGCGGCTTTTTAGGCAATCCTAAATTCGCCTTGATTTACTCGTGTTCGCAGTTCATGAATTTTCACTGGTACTTGGTATGTACAGTTACGGACAGCTCAAACTGCACGGTTTTTGTTACTATGGTTATTTTTGCGATTTTTTGGCTTATTAAATGAGGGTTTCTTCAGTGGCGTTGCTTGTGATTATAAGAATAGGTATTACTTTTTTAATGTTTGTATTTTAGCAAAGTTTCACAAGTAAACAAACTATATAATAATATGTGTTTAATAAATATGTATCAGTATTCAATTGCTATTACGCTTTGCAGTTTGTTTCGCATAGAGTTGACCAATGTTTCCATGTTGTATCCTTCTCTCAGTTCCTTCCAAGCATTTATTATTCTTTCCTATAATTCATCTGCGTTGTTTGGTGCAAAATTCCTAGTATAATTTTTTTTAGTTAAATACCCCCAAACATTTTCGATTGGGTTCAAGTCCGGCCATGGTAATAAATTGATATTATTTTCATCAAACCTTCAACGAACAATCCCTGCTGTATGCACAGGACAGTTATCCTGTGAAAATAATGTTATCAATTACGTTAACATAAACAAAATTAATTAATTAGGTAATATCTTGCCTGTTGAAAAGTAAATTGATTAGGAAAGACCTCTCTTACAGATGGCAGCATCACATTTTGCAAAATGTTGCAATAATTTTCAGCATTCAGTCGACCAATAATTCTATAGCATGCCCCAGATTCGTGAGCATTGATCCATCCCCATCGATTTACAGAGAATCGTCCACTACTCCTTAAGGGTTGAACATATAGTCCATTTACTTGACATCTGCACTGTCAGTGTCAAATTTAAAAAAAATGTCTTGACTATACCTCAAAAATAATGTGTTTTTATTAGACTGTACAGTAACTTAATTGTTAAAATGTGAAAAATAGCAGTGGTGCCAACATAATGTCAGTTTGACAGTGCAGATGTCAAGTAAATGGACTATAATATTGCTCCTCAAATCTTGAATTTTGTGGTCTATACACCCTTAATCGTGAATTGGTAAATGATTGAAATACCTTTTCATCTGAGAAAACAGTCGTTCCAAAAGTCGTCCATCTCATTCAAATAGTCGATTGCAAACTGTACTCTTCGTTCTTTGTTCTCTGGTGTTAAAAAAACTTTGGCACTTTTTTAGTTTACACCCCAACATTCACCTGATTTACGATTTTTGTATTTCGCTTAAATGTGGGGGTGTAAACTAAAATAATGTTTACGGGCAGCTAATTTAGTTTACACCCCCACATACACCTGCTTTACGATATTTGTATTTCGCTTAAATGTAGGGGTGTAAACTAAAATAATGTTACAGGCAGCTTATTTAGTGTACACCCCCACATACACCTGGTTTACGATATTTGTATTTCGCTTAAATGTGGGGGTGTAAACTAAAATAGTGTTTACGGTCAGCTTATTTAGTTTACACCCCACTTTTTTTCCTTTTTTTTTTGTTTTGAAACATCATGCTTTTAATTGCGAGGACCTCGTACAGTTTATATCGTTTCACAGAGTCATAGGCTTGCTTAAAGTCTATAAATATTACTTTTAGCGGTAAGTTGTGTTCATAACTATTATCTTAAATTTGCTTTATTGTGAAAATTTCTTCTATAGTTGATCGATTGTTCTCGAATCCACGTTGGTAATCGCCTATGTTTTTTTCTGATACATTTTATAATCTGGATTATATTAATATTGCCAGTACCTTATATGTTATGTCTAGTAGTGCAATTCCTCTATAATTATCGCAAATTGCCCTATGTGCTTTTTTATGTAGTAGCACCTCCTTCCATTTCTTGGGTATTCTTTTTTCCTTCCGTATCTGTAATATTAACCCGTACACTTGTTTTAGTATTATTTCTCCCCCTTCTTTTAACATTTCTGCTGTGATTCCATTTTCTCCTGGTGCTCTATTGCTTTTCAGATTTTTTATAACTTCCTTGACTTCATCTAGACTAAGTAATTCTTGTGCTTCCTCTTGTTGTCTCTCTATTATTAACTCTTCCTCTCTTTCTTCATCTCCATTTAGTATATATATATATATATATATATTATCTAAACCTTTCCTACCATTATGGTGTAAAGGTATTTTACAATACTTATTACATGTCAGAACTTATTCTGAATTTCCTCTCCATTTAGTACCTTTCTGAAATAATTCTTCCAGCGCTCTAGTTCTTCCCTTGTTCCTCCAATCAGGTCACCTTTCTCATCTTTAACAAATAATGTTTTCTTTTGATAATTCTGCTTCTGACTTCTGCTATTTTTGTTTTTGTTAAAATTTTATTGTAATGAAATAATTAATAAATTTGTTTTAGTTAAGCATTAAAATACATTTTTGTTTTTTATTTTTTACATGATATAACGAACAGCATTTTTTTACAGCATTCAACTGATTTCTTAAATACACTCGCTAATAACACATTCAATTTGATAATAAACGCGAAGGAAAGGTGCTGAAGTATTCTTGGAAAGCACAGAAGGGCGCATAGTTTTTATAACAATAGACTGATTCATAACATTGAACTGTGACGCGGAGTGAAGTGCGTATTGACAATTTTTATGATAAATAACTGGTTCATAACATTTCATTGTATTAGCGAAATGGAGTGATGCTGAGTGTCGCAGTATTCTTGGAAAGCAACAAAGAGCGCTTTCCTTGGGTGGGGGGTACCGTATATTTTTCTTTTGAAATTGTTCAAGTTCTTGCTATAGAAAAAAATATTGTATTATACACGCCGATAAAGTTATTTCTATCCACTCTTGAATCATTAACGTCTCGAATTCGTCTCGACGTTAAACGATTCCCTCGTGGATAAGATTTAACTTTATCGTCTTGTATAATAAATTACTATTATCCGCAAACGTCACAAAAGTGACATCTTATGTGTCTTTATTGACAATGTAAAAGTGTCACTTTATCTGGCTAAGCAGATAAAATAGCGACTTTTGCGTACTTTATCTGCCTAAGCACACAAAATCTTTGCTCTCTTTCTTTCTTTCTATGTTTGGTCGCTATCTCCTCCGAAGATACTGGACCGATTAAATTGTATGATGTCTTAACATTTTGCTAATTTTTAGACTTAGATCGTAGGCTGGTTTTTATTTTCAAAACGAGTACGAAAAAGTTTTAATTTAAATAAACCTTTAAGCAGCGGATCGAAGCATCTGTCGCCGTGGGTTATGGTGTAACAGCTGCTGTGGTCGTGTGCTATTAGCTCGGCTGATTCAGTATGTTCATATATCATTACAGTAGCGCGTTATTTAAACAACAGCGGTTGGCGCAGAGGTACAGTGCTCGCCTGTCACGCGAGTGGCCTGGGTTCGATTCCCGGTCGAGGCATCCTTTTTTTTAAATTTATATTAATGCAATTTACCTGAATACGTTTGCGGATAAAATAGTATATGTCATTCGGAGTAAAAGTGACTTTATGTGGCTTAGCTGAATTATTTGCCTCACTTACGTTCGGCTAAATAAACTTCAGCTTCTCCACATAAAGTATCACTTTTACTCTTAAAAACTCCTAATTCCAGTATTTCTATTTATAATAAATAGGTAATACCAATATTTGGACAGTATTAATTTCTTCGTTTATTCTAACATTTAGCCCGTTTAGCTTTCAGTATCGAGTACCATGCTCAAGCGCAAGAAGTATAACAGAGCCAATAAGTCGCGTGCGACTGGCATTACGCTTTCCCATATACAGACGCACCACATTCAACAATCCTAAACCTATCTAACGAGTGAAAATTTATTGCCGCTGCAAGAAAATTCTCGGCTACGGCCAGATTTGAACCACCCAGATGTCAATTCAAATAGTACGAGGATTGTTCAATAGAAACACGTTTGGATCACGTAGGCACGACTTGGTCATCATGGCACATGCATGAGGTTATTGAAATTGTTTATTGGCATATTAACGAGGTGTCTGCCAAATTTCTTTGCAATTGTTCCTTTGTGGCCTTTTATAGAGATAGGAAATGGCGTTTATATAGAAAACCCGTCCAAAGGTAGTGTGCATACTGTTATTAAATTTTTAGCCGCCCAAGAACGTCAACACCTAGAAATCCATGAGAAAATGAAAACTGCCGATGTTGACTATAGTTATTCTCGCATAGTAGTAGTTTAGCGGTGCAGAAAATTTCGACAAGGAAGAGAATTGACTAAAGTCTTCGCTGATCGAGGACATGTTCGAGTTGCAACTTCTGATGAAAATGTGAGGTGTTTGAAAACTGCTTGAGGTGCAAATAGATGCATTAAAGTCACATAACCTTCTGAAATGATGAGCATCAGCATAGAAAGTGTTCGTTCCATTATTCATACTCCTATTATCACAAAATGTATTTAACCATTACTAAAAGGGCAGCGATTCACTTCGGACGTGGAAGTGCAGACTGCCATTCGAAAATAGTTTCGTCAACAGCAGCAAGAAATTTACCAGCACGGAATCTGTAGATTAATACAACACTGGGACTCATGTCTTAATATTTAGAGAAATTTAAAAAAATGAGTTACTAGATATCATGCTACATCCTCTAAAGGTGTTTCTATTGAACAATCCTTATAATTATGTGAAATACAAAAAACAATTACACATTAATATATTATATCTGTTACTTATCGAATTATTTTGGCAATTAGATCTATGTAAAACTGGAACAGAAATTATGTAATACTTTACATTGTTGGGAGTGTGTAAGAGTACACAGACTTGAGCCTCATAGTGAGAATCTCTGACCGAAAGTCTGCTAGACGTTTTTTCCGGCGAGAGACTAAGCAAGCATTGTTGAAAAGTTACAAACGAACGATTCGTGCGGCGCCCATCTCTTTGATTGAGGTAGAAACGCAGTTAGCGAAGTACATCCAGGTCGTGTGATAGCCTGCTGGCGTGAAGTGCACTACTTTTGTCAGAAATCGAACAAAAACAGTTTGTGGTCAACTGTTTCTTTAAAATGAGTATATGATGGTGATTTGCTCTTCTGCCGTCCTGTCTCTCCAGTTGCATCTAGGTAAAGCTATTTTAGATAAACATCATCATGTCCCCGATGCTTTTTGAATTTATGCAAGCCTTCGATTTGTGTAGTTCGGTGAATTATTTATTGCACTCGTTCAGGAAGCACTTCTTCTCTTCTTCTTCTTCTCAGCCTTCTTTCATCCACCGTTGGATATAGGCCTCCTCTAGATTTTGCCAATTGGTCCTATTTTGTGCTGTTTGGTGCCATGTGTTCCCAGCGATTTCTTTGATATCGTCAAGCCACCTCTTCTGTGGTCGCCCGACGCTTCTTTTGGTTGTTCTTGGTAGCCATTTCGTAATTCGACTCACCCATTCACTTGATGTTTTGCGAGCGACATGTCCAACCCAGTTCCATTTCAACCTTGCAATCCTTTGTACGACATCGGTAACATTTGTGCGTCGTCTAATGTCTGTATTTCTGATATGGTCTCTTAGGCTTATACCAAACATAGCTCTTTCCATGGCACGTTGCGTTGTTTTCAATTTTGTAGCGCTCTTTAGGGTAAGTGCCATCGTCTCGGTGCCATAGGTCATTACGGGCAAAATGCAACTGTTCCATACCTGCGATGTTAAGCTAATCGGCACCTCCTTGTTTCTTAGAACCCAACTTAGATATCCAAAGGCCGTCCAACCTAGTTTTACCCTTCTTGTAATTTCTGCAGCTTGATTTTGTTTGCCTAGTTTAGTTAAGTGGCCAAGGTATACATACTCGTCGACATTTACGATATTATAATTGTTTATATGAAATTGTCTTTGGGAATGGGACATTACTTTTGTTTTATTAAGATTCATTTGGAGTCCTATGGTCCGCGAGGCTGTATTTAGCTCCAATAACATTTGTTCTAATTGCTCTTCATCTCTACTGATGATGATTATATCATCTGCAAATCGCAGGTGATTCAGGTAAGCACCATCGATATTGATTCCCATTTTTTCCCATGACAACATTTTAAAAACATTTTCTAAGGCAAGAGTAAAAAGCTTGGGGGAGATAGTATCCCCTTGCCTCACACCTCTTTCGATAGGTATTTTTCCAGTTCTTACATTCTCGTTGACATTAATGTGTATAGTGGCGTTTTTGTAGATGTCTTTTAAGAGTGTTGTATACCGGGAATCTATTCTGGCGTTATTTAGTCCTGTAAATATTGACCAGAACTCTATTGTGTCGAAAGCTTTTCGGAAGTCGGCAAACCCCAGATGTAGTGGTATATTATATTCCTCGCATTTCTCAATCAGTGTTCGTATTGCTTGCAGATGGTCAATGGTGCCGTATCCTTTTCTGAAGCCAGCTTGCTCGATGGGTTGGTAAAAGTCGAGTTTATTTGCCAGGCGATTTGTTATAATTTTCGTCAATACCTTATATAAATGGGATAGTAAAGTGATTGGTCTGTAATTTTCTACATCTGTGGCGTCTCCTTTCTTGAACAACAATATTACTTCCGCGGTTTTCCAGCTTGTTGGTATTTTTCCTTCATATAGGCATCGGTTTAGAAGGAGCTGTACAGCCTTGATAAAAGATTTACCACCTATCTTTAACATTTCTGTAGTTATACGGTCTTCCCCAGGACATCTACCGTTTTTCATCTGGTTTAGGGCTGCATATATTTCCTCTTGTATAATTTCAGGAATTTCCTCAGAGTTGACATTTAGTATAATTGGTTCTGTTTCGTTTGCATTCGGATTGGGCACTTTGGATGCATACAAGTTGGAATAAAAATCTTCGATTACCTTAGAAATTTCAGATGTTCTTGTTACTATGTTGCCTTCTTTATTTTTGATTCGGTGAATCTGTTGTTTACTACATGACGTTTTATTTTTCAAGACCTTCATATTTTTGTTGTTTTCGATTGTCTCTCGTATTTTTATAGTATTGTAGTTTCGCATATCATTTCTGATTTCTCGTTTGATGGTCTTGTTCATATTTTTGTATTCGTTAGAGTTTCTGTCTAAGGTTCTTCTCAGGTCGATCAGTTTTTGTGTTTTCTCAGTTGTTTTTTTGTTCGTTTTGTTTTTGGCTTGACTACACACTCTTTTTACAACTGTTTGCACATCCTTGGTGATTTTTTGGCATAGATCGTCTAGGTCTAAACCTTCAAGTTTGTTCAAAGGTGTAAGTTTATTTGTGAGTTCAGTCTGGTATTTTTCTTCATTATTTTTTAATATATCGAATGTTGGAAAAAGTTTATTCTGCAGTAACTTTCTTCTTTCAATTTTGGTATTTATTTTGACTGAAGCCCTGACGAGTCGGTGGTCGCTGCCCGTATGGAATTTATTTAACACCGATACATCTGTTATTATAGATTTCTTGTTTGAACGCACTACTGAACATAAATTGTAAAGTTACAGAAAAAAGTTATTTTATTGAAGTTGTTTACACTTGGTGATGGGATAAAGGGTTGTAGGATAAGATGTGAATTCAATAGCCAGGCCTAACTACCCCTTAAGACATTATTAGCATTTTTCTGTTCACAAATGAATACACTTTCGAGTTCAAAAGTATTAAAAATTAAATAAAGTACAGAACTTTATATACAGTTAAATTGTGTGTTGCTCTGCTATACGATCCTAATAACCTACTATTTGCATGAGTGCAAAACACAACGCTTGCAAGAACTCCTTGCTTGTAAACAACGTGTATTGAAACTTGACCTAATGATACAATATTAATGCTGAGAGTGAATGTCTAGCGTAATTTTTACACATCGTGCATTCGTTTTGCAGTTTAATGTGCTTCCACACCCCAAATTGTATATTTCATGGGCAAACAGAAGTTTGAACACATTATGATAGCAGTGCAGTACAACTTCAACTTAAAATCTGTATTACTAGACAAGTCAATTCTATTGCTGTTGCAACGTTTGTTTCAAGGGAGAGATCTAAATTTTTCTTCTTTATAAATGGAAGGAAAAAGTAAAATATTTACATTATAGTTGCAATTCACTTTTATCAAAACCTTTTAAAACAAAAACTCATGTTTAATTGTATTAGCAGAATCAATTATTATTAAAATGTTTATAGTAATGTATCCTTAATTAACTATAATTGAACTGGACTGCTGAACTTTTTGGCCCACCTAGAAAAACACCACTGCACTTACTGTAATTTATATTAATCTTGTTCTTGTAAGGGGCGTGTTCCTAAACTCATCAGATATTATAAAGTTAAGAAACAAAGATTTAATACCTATAGCACTTGAGGGATTCATTAAGAAGTTTCTGTTTATCTACAATATAGGTAATTATCTGCGAAAACTGTTGCAAGGGATTCCTTACATTTTAATATTTATACCACTTTCCGTTCTTCTTCCGCTTAATAATGGAAAATGCCAGTTTTTGTTGCTGAAAAATGTACAACCTACTACCGTTGTTACTATTTTGATGCAGGTTCTGTACGCGTAACTCGTTTTGTGTATAATACTTTTATAAAATTCCAGGTTGCTTGTGTGGGAACAATACCATTGCACGTTTCAATTTGTTCTGCTCTGATAGCAATGCTTTTCGGTAGTTAAAACTCCTATTGATGCTTTGTTAGTACTTGGTCTGATTGGACTAAAAGCTATTTATTATACAGTGGAATAATTGGAAAGCATTCTCCTGTGGATTGTACAGGCTGAAATTAAATTGAAAATTAAGAGCGCAACCATTAAATAGGCTATAATCTACAATTACGTTTTAATTCGTTTTATACCTGACGTCACAGTCAGTATTAGTCTACCTGCGCATGTGTTTTTAGAGGGTGTTTTCTGCACGCCATTGGTGAATTGAAAGATGGTTTACTGACACAAAAAATATTTCGTACCGCATGTACAGTTACGGCCAAAAAAGTGGGTCAGTTCTGCATTAGCAGTTATTTTTGCTTTATCAACAATATTAACTTGTGGAATTTCGAAGTAAAACTGCATCGTTGGCAAATTGATATTTATAGAATACGACGACTATGTTTTCTTAGTAAATCTTTAAAAACCAACAATAACAATTAAATGAAGGGCAAATTTGTTATAAGAGTTGTCCCGCTTTTTTTGGCCGTAACTGTACAAACACCAAATTTGTAATTAACATTCCAAAGCGTTGTGAAAGAAAGAACACAGTTTACGATTTTTTTCAAATTCTACACTCTGTATTTCAAAAGAGAACTTGTAGATCCCTGTTAATACGAATTTTGAGTCTTATAATAAGTCAAAGAACATGTCAGTCAATCTTCTACACATACTTGAAAACACCCAGTATATGAATTTTTTTAAAAATAATGTGCCGATATGAATATTTCTGAGTGAACGTATATCGATTCAAGGAGAATATTATAATATATACTTTTAAGATAAACATTTATAGTTTGTTTTTCAAACAATACATAATTTAACTTTTTCTTTAACTATAACAGAAATATAAATTTTTGTTTGTATTGGTAGAATCGGCGTCTTATCCTACAAGGGAGAGATAACAAAGATTCTATAGTGGACTCAAACATAACCAATCTTTTTCAAATTTTGCATACAAATACTTGAGAAACCTGAAAAGTTATTGCTGAGTAATCAAGGAGTACTTGATTTTAACTGAATTGAAATTATTGACAAAATAAGTTTCAGGGTAAGCAGAATTATGACAATTATGACAATTCATTCATTATCGATGGCTCCATTACCTTTCGGTGTCGAGGACCATTCATACCTCATGGGAAGTTCAACGGAGATAATAAGCCTCTCGCGACTTACACTACGCTCCCCTCATCCAAACATACCATACACTCAACCATTCTAAATCTAACTTAAAGCTAACTTAATTTTCGGCTACTGTCAGATTTGAACTCACACCTACCTGGTTGCTAAGCAGATTGCTAATCCGCTGAACCACCCAGGTGGTCAATTATGAAAATACAAATTTAAAATTTTTATGCGCCCATATTTCAGCAAAAATGAGCTGCCTATATTCCGTTTCCTACTCATCATCCACTATAAGCTATGATACCGTAATGGTTGACATAGTCACTATATAGGTGACTTTGCTATTCTTAAAAAGTGTAATGTTTAATAAATTAAGAATCGTGGAATGGGATGCCAACGGACTCTTGCAATATCAACAAGAATTACAAGCAGTTCTATATATAGAACACACTGATATCTGTCTCATTTCTGAGACTCGTTTTACCAATTACCATGAGATTTAAGGGATATAAAGTATACCGTACTATACACCCTGAAAACGCAGCCAAAGGAGGCAGTGCAATCATAATAAGGGAGTCAATTAAACATCATCGAGAAATGAGATATAGAGCAAAGGAATTTCAAGCTACCGCTGTTAATATTAAAACTAGAACATATGAGATCATAGTTGCAGCAGTATACTGCTCTCCTAGATATGTTCTCAAAAAAAGATCAATATCTCGATTTTCTGAATATCCAAGGCCAAATATTCATAATTGGAGGGGATTACAATTTCAAATACAATTACCGGGGATCTAGCTTAACAACCACCAAGAGAAAAAAACTCTTGGAAGCAGGCAAACAGTTAAAATGTGAAACACTGTCAACCGGGAAGCCGACATATTGGCCTACAAATCCAGAAAAAATTCCAGACATAATTAGTTTTTTCATAACTAGTAATGTCTCCGTGAGCTACATGCATATCAGGGACGCATGGGACATGAACTCCGACCACTCTCCCATTCTTTTCACCCTCAGCGATAGAATTATACAAAAGAAATTAACCTTCAGATTGATTAATAAACTGTCAGTTCTTCTAAGAAATGAAGAACAACTAGATAACGAAACTGATATTTTTACTAGGGATATTCAACAAGCTGCATGGGATAATACCCTTGCCATTATACCAAGAATCAAAGATAATAACTACCCAAGAAAAATAAGAGAACTTATCTCTGAAAATAAAAAAGTATGTGGCATCAATCTCGAACACCAACAGACAAAATTAAGCTGAACAACGCTACCCAGCAGCTAAAAAGAGAAATTAATAAATTTAACAATGAATCGATTGATGGCTATCTAAGTGTTAAGTGTTTCATAAAATTGTGCCGCCTCGCTTGTAGTTGCGTATTGTACTATGCGCATTCCAGAACTTGAACGGGCCTCGCCTCGCCGCTTCACTTAACTTCCATCTGTCAACGAGACTGCATGCGAAGGGGTCCGCTTCGCGAAAGCTAACCCTTTGTTTAAATGTTCAAATGTTTGTGTGTTAATTTATGGCAATAAATTACTTACTTTGCTTTCAACGAGTGCATAATTTAGTAAAGAAAATCAATATAGTCCATTAAAGTCCAAGGCGAGCTAGCAACCAGGAATTTTCCAAACATAACGGAAAACTGGGAGGCTCCCCAACATTGTTCCTTCGAGCCGCATGGATCATCGGCCCGGATTCGCAGCCTAAACAAGGCAAGTAAGTACAACACGCAGTTTCAATCGTATTAAATCCGTCCCTAACGAGAGGAAGGAAGAGAGCATACGGTGCTATTAACGTGAGAGCAAGTTAGCCAAACGCCGAGTCTCGCGGCAACGTGCAGGTGTGCATTTCAGCAGCCGGCGAGACAGGTAGTTCAAACCACAGCAACGAGAAAGGCGGCAAGGCGGCACACACCAATATCAATGTAAGCCTAATTTCCCTTTGTGATATTTCCTATGCATGAATTTGGTTTTCTATCATCTGTGTCTGCATGTGCATAATTTCAGCTGCGTATTATTGCGTAAACAAATGGTTTATGAGTCATATAAACATTTTAATTGCGTGAAATGCCAAGCTATTTCGTTTGTGAGCGAGTATCTCCTGCATGTTTCATATTGCAGTCGAATTATTCACAAGTTAATCTCGCGTTGTACCAGTGCCGTTTTCTGCGTCGTAGCGACAAGTTAATCTCGCGTCGTTATCAAGGCTGTCTTGCGTTGTAAACAAAATTCCGCGCCAGGGGCGTACGAAAGTTGGTTCGATCTGTTAAACTGTTTTAATTTTAACAATTATGGATCCGCTTGTAAGAGCACGTGGCTCTATCAAGGGCAAGCTTACGCGTTTCGCAAATTACGTGCAATCTTTGCAAACAATTTACGATGAAGATCAATTCTTATCTAGCGCTCAGATTGTTCAATTGCAGAAAAGATTGGATGCTATAGCCACCGTGTTATCAGAATATTATGCGGTTCATGAACAAATTTTAGAAACCAGTAAGGATGTAGAATTTGAAATGCAGCAACAAGTCGAATTTGAAGACTCTTATTTTCTTGTAATTTCACAAGCTGAATGTTTGATTAATGAATACAACAAACAGTATGATGTTGCACCAGATCGTGCTGGATCTCCTAATGGTAGCGTGAGATCAGCGCATTCAAGCTGCAGTTTGCATTGCAATAATCGAGCTGTACGCCTTCCTACCATCTCGATTCCCAAATATTCAGGGAACGTGTCAGAGTGGTTGGAATTTCGTGAGATTTTTATTAGCTTAATTCATGAGAATCAAACGCTAACTAATATTCAAAAACTGCATTACTTAAAGGCTAGTTTACATGGTGATGCAAGCCAAATTATAAAAAGTTTAGAGTTTACTGCGAGTAATTATACTCTAGCTTGGGATGCATTGTGTAATCGTTACAATGATCCAAAAATTCTGATTCATAACCACCTCAATGCTATTTTCGAACTTGAATCGTGCAGTAAAGAATCTGCAACTAAATTACGTACGATTAGCGATATGTTATTCAAACATTTTACAGCAATCAAATCATTAGCAACCGAAAGCGAGCTTCTAGATGTTGTTATCATTTATGTCGTTTCTAAAAACTGGACCCCACGACATTCCGTGAATGGGAGGTCCTTAGAAACCGGTCAAGTTCTGACCTGCCTAATCTTGGCGAGTTCAAGAAATTTCTACAAAACACAGCAAATCTTCTAGAAACTCTGGAAGTAAAAAATATTAAGCTTGTACCCGAAAAGTCTTCCAAGGTACATTCGAAATAATTTGTGTCAGGTACCCCTTCGTGTCCATTTTGTAAAGGATCTCATCTCTTGTACAAATGCGATAAGTTTGTCAAGCTGTCTTCTCTTGACAGAAATTCAAAGGCAAAAGAGCTCCGTGTATGCTTTAATTGCCTAACTCAGGGTCACATTTCGAGCCGCTGTAGCTCCAAATATAAGTGTAGAAAGTGCAAATCAAGGCACAACACCCTTCTTCATGAGGATAAACCTCAAAATGCTTCTTCTAGTCAACCAGGATCTGCGATGTCGGCAGAAACCCCTGTTGAACTAAATCAATCGATTTCGGCATTCTGTTCGAATGCTTTGCAGGTACTCTTACCTACGGCTACCGCTAAACTCATCGCTGATGATGGTACGCCTCATGTTGTGCGAATCCTGCTGGATTCCGGTTCCCAATCGAACTTCATACGTTCAGATTTGTGTAAAAGGTTGAAGCTTCCAACTCGCGAAGTCAACGTTACTGTTTCTGGCTTAAGTAAAGCTACTTCTCAAATCAAGGCTAGGTGTGATATCAAGCTGCAAGCCCCTCACACCTCATACAGTATTTGCCTATCCTGTCTTGTTCTCGATGAGATTACAGGTACAACCCCAAGTTTTCGCGTCCAGCGAAACAGTTACAAGGTTCCTGATAACATCAAGTTATCAGATCTGTCCTAAGACCAACCGGGCACCATCGACATTCTGATTGGTTCGCCCATTTTCTGGCAGCTCCTTTGTATTGGACAAATTGGTCTAGGCCCAAATCTTCCCATCCTCCAAAAAACTCGTTTTGGCTGGATTGTTTCTGGCCGTACAGGCCGCCCTTCTGCGTACTCTGTACATTGCAATCTTAGCACGATCGAGGATGCTTCTGACCCCATTGCTAGGTTTTGGCAACTCGAACATTACCCAGAGGAAAAGGTCCGCACAAATGAAGAGAACGCCTGTGAGGCACATTTCGTGCAAAATACGCAACGAGAAGCGACTGGTCGATTCGTTGTCTCTATCCCTCTCAAGAAACCTGTAGAGGCATTGGGTGATTCATTGCAAATCGCTCAGAAAAGGTTCTTATCATTAGAGAAGCGGTTATAAGCGAACCCTGACTTGTCCAATCGCTATTCGAGTTTCATGAATGAATATTCTAAATTAGGTCATATGTCCGTTTCAAACCCTAATTCAAACGAGATATCCTATTATCTACCCCACCACGGAGTCTTAAAAGAGGAAAGCCTGACAACTAAACTCCGAGTTGTATTCAATGGTTCTCAAGCAACCACTTCAGGGCAATCTCTGAACAGTATTCAGATGGTTGGCCCAACCATGCAACAAGACTTATTTTCCATTCTTGTTCGCTTTCGCAAGCATTTGTTCGCTATATCAGCCGACATCGAGAAGATGTATCGTCAGGTTCTTGTGAATCCTAACCATAGGCCCCTTCAGAGAATCCTGTGGCGATCATCTCCAACTGAGCCTCTGCTGTCATACGATCTGAACACAGTTACGTATGGCACCGCTTCAGCGTCTTTTCTAGCAATTCGATGTTTGACCCAATTGGGCATCGAATGTGCAGCTTCAAATCCCGAAGTCTCTCGAGTGATAAAGGAGGACTTCTACGTCGACGACCTTCTGACAGGTGCCGACACTCCTGAGAAAGCGCGTATTCTCTGTTCAAACTTGAATCAGATTCTTGATTCAGGCTGTTTCAAACTTAGAAAGTGGATTTCTAATTCTCCAGAAGTTCTTGATGGAATCCCAGACTCCGATTTGCATCCGGGTGCTCTTGATTTCAGTGCACATGAGCACACCAGCACCCTTGGCTTGATTTGGTCCTTCAAAAGCGATCATCTGATGTTCAATATTTCAAATTCTACAAGTAGTAAGGCTACCAAGCGTAGAATCTTGTCTGAAATATCGCAGATATTTGACCCGCTGGGTCTGCTAAGTCCATGCACCATGGGTGCCAAGGTTCTTTTGCAACAACTTTGGATGGAAAAGTTGAATTGGGATGAACCCGTTCCCAACGCCATACAAGAAAAATGGGTTACGTATCGAAATGACCTTCTCATGCTCAATGATTTAGCAATTCCTCGTCACGTCCTCTGTCGGCGCGTGGTTGAAATAGAACTCCATGGTTTCTGCGACGCTTCCAACAATGGTTACGGTTCGTCGATATACCTCCGTTCCAAGAATCAGGAAGGGGAAGTGCAAGTGCACCTTCTCTGTTCCAAGGCCAAGGTAGCCCCTTTGAAGCCCTTGACAATTCCGAAGCTCGAGCTCTGCGGAGCTGTTCTTCTAAGTAAACTTTTCGTGCAAGTCATAAAGGCACTTGATTTGCCCATATCTAGAATTGTTTTCTGGACAGATTCCACAATAGTGCTAGGATGGTTGAAAACCAGTCCAAATCTTCTTAAAACCTTTGTGTGCAACAGAGTTGCAGATGTTCAGCAACTCACTTCTGATGCCACGTGGAGGCATGTTCCTACCGCGTCGAATCCTGCTGATCTTCTCACTAGGAGAATCCCTCCTTTAGTTTTGAAAGAATTAAGCCTTTGGTGGCATGGTCCCGCCTGGCTAAGCGAAGGTGAGGCATCTTGGCCTACTTCCAGACATGTTCTTGCTGAGCTTCCAGAATTCAAAAAAGAAGTTCAGAGTTTTTCTGTAACCTCTGTTGAACCATTTCCGTTCAATCAGTATTCAAGTTTGGCTCGATTACAACGAGTTACAGCTTATTGCTTTCGTTTTTATAACAATGCTCGGACCCCCAAAGCTGTCGTCTTTCTGGGCCCCTTTCTACAGATGAACTGCAAGCATCCCTTGTAAGGCTTGCAAGGTTTTCACAACGCGAGTCATTTCCTGACGAATTTAAGCTGTTGTCACAGAATAAGCCTGTGAAACAATCTTCTGCTTTGATATCCTTGAACCCCTATCTGGATTCCAAGGGACTGCTAAGAGTTAGTGGTAGGCTCCACAACTCTCAATTACCCTTTGACAAGAAGTTTCCTCTAGTGATTTCTGGCAAACATCCATTCGCCAAACTCCTAGTCTCACATGAGCACCTTCGGCTTCTCCATGCCGGACCTCAAATGCTGTTAGCTAATTTCAGAGAACGATATTGGATTACCTCTGGCAGAAATATAGTCAAGCAAGTGGTTCATCAATGCTTGCGGTGTTTTAGATTTTCTCCTAAGTTAACCGAACCCATAATGGGAGATCTGCCAGCTTCTCGTATTCAATCATCGCCCCCATTTCATACAACTGGTATCGATTATGGTGGACCGTTCATGATAAAGGATCGCAAGGGACGTAGTTCTAAACTAGTGAAGTCCTACCTTTGTCTATTCGTTTGTTTTGTCACAAAAGCAGTGCACCTTGAATTGGTCGCTGACCTTTCTACTGAAACCTTCCTAATGGCTTTTCGCCGGTTTGTAGCTCGTCGAGGCAAACCGCTTCATGTCTATTCAGACAATGGCACTAATTTTGTCGGCGCTAATTCCGAATTAATCGAATTAGGCACTTTTCTTGCGGAGCAAGGCCTTTCTATTTCCGAATCAGTCGCGAGCGACGGAGTAGCTTGGCATTTTATACCCGCGCACAGTCCCCACTTTGGCGGATTGTGGGAGGCCGGAATTAAGTCCTCCAAACATCACATACGGCGCGTTATAGGTAACGCTAGTCTAAATTACGATGAATTTTGCACTTTGCTAGCACAGGTGGAAGCAACCTTAAACTCCCGACCCCTGTCTCCTTTGTCCGCTGATCCAAACGACCTTCAGCCTTTGACTCCTGCTCATTTTCTGATCGGTCGTCCTTTGGTGTCACTGCCTGATCCCAACCTTACTGAGATAGCCGAGTCTCGGCTGTCTAGATACCAAAGAATACAACAGCTCCACCAGAATGTATGGAAAAGATGGAGCAAGGAGTACATCTCAGAACTCCAACAGCGCACCAAATGGCGCACACACACTTCGGACCTCCAGCCTGGTTCCATGGTCCTCATCAAGGATGACAATCTTCCCCCTCTGAAGTGGAGGTTAGGCCGGGTCACCGAGCTGCACCCTGGCCTTGACGGCGTTACGCGTGTGGCGTCAGTGAAAAATGTGTCAGGGATCGTAAAGCGATCCTTCACCAAATTGTGTCCGCTACCTAGTGTTGTGAACTAGCACGTTAGCGTCCTGCGCAGTGTTTCGTAAAGCCTTTTGGCTATCCATTGTTCGGGTTTTCTTGTATTACCTTAAGATCTATGTATTATCATGCTTTATATATGTTTGATTTATTTACATGTCTTACTCTAGCTGTTACATGTCAAATTTGTACTGTTGTTATTTGAAAGGTTACCCTTTCCAAGGCGGGCGGTGTGTTAAGTGTTTCATAAAATTGTGCCGCCTCGCTTGTAGTTGCGTATTGTACTATGCGCATTCCAGAACTTGAGCGGGCCTCGCCTCGCCGCTTCACTTAACTTCCATCTGTCAACGAGACTGCATGCGAAGAAGTCCGCTCCGCGAAAGCTAATCCTTTGTTTAAATGTTCAAATGTTTGTGTGTTAATTTATGGCAATAAATTACTTACTTTGCTTTCAACGAGTGCATAATTTAGTAAAGGAAATCAATACAGTCCATTAAAGTCCAAGGCGAGCTAGCAACCAGAAATTTTCCAAACATAACGGAAAACTGGGAGGCTCCCCAACACTAAGTGAATTGTCAAATGACAGCAAAACTGACTATTCACTTTGGAGAGCAACTTAAAGACTAAAAAGACCGATCCTACAAAATCCACCAATAGGAAATGCAGATGGGAGTTGAGCAAAAAGCAATATCCATAAAGCTAATAGATTTTCTGAATACCTCGAACGTGCATTTCAACCGAATGAAGGCGAAGACACACTAGATTGGGAAAACCTTAACCAAGGAAAAGATGAAATCAGTCTTACTACTCCAAAAGAAATTGCCACTGAAATAAACGAAAACATTGATATAAAGAAGGATCCAGGAATTTTCCGTAGGTTCCGATCCCGAAACTGCGTTCTTGGAAGCCTCGTGTGAAGTAGTTCTGCTCTGAACATCTAGCCGAACATAGTGGGTAATTAGTACCCGGAATAAAAAAGCCCTTGTCGTTTACAGGGGTGTGCCCTTATCCCAGGGGGTTGTGTAAACTACATGCTACGCGCTTTTCTTAAGTTAGTACCGTCCTGTACAGAATAACGTTGTAAGCGGATTTTCAAGGAAAAGGGCGTTCCAAGCATACATACAGGGTGGATCTTTGTCGCTTCATTGTTGCGATCCACTCCATAAAGTTCTCAGTAGGGATTCCCTATACCACTGCCCAGGATCAGCTGTCGGCCACCCCGTCGTACGTTCGAGCATCCCGTATTTGTCCACATCTTCAATCTTCAAGGAACAACGCAGTCAACCCCTAGATGAGGCATTCCCCTTCTGTCTTTATGTGATCGTGAGTTACTGGGGACACTTCTCCGTAAAGGTACTGTAAATTGTTAGTTTATGTAAAGTGAAACTCGATTGGAAAGTGCGGTGCGTAACGAACACATTTATTTGACGGTGCATGCTAATGTGTACCTTGTGCTAGTAAAGTTGTACCGCTCGTTTTAAGATTAGAAATACGTTGCATATTGTAGCGGCTTGAATTCAAGTCTATGAAAAACTTAACCTGGTATCCTAGAATAATAATAACTTGCATTTAAGGAACGAAAGATTCAAGTTGATATTCTGTCTGCTGTTAAACGTTTACTAACCTCTATATTCACTTCCGTACACTGTCTGTTCAACTTTGTGTACATATTGAGAGTCAATAGATTATAGTTATTTAAATTACCTCATGTGCTTTATTTATCGGTGTCTACTTAACTGTGTAGAAACTTCTATTCTTGTTCTGCGTGTGTATTTGTTTGTAAAGTGCCCAAGCAACTATAGGGAACTCACCAAAGGTAGGTGAAAACGTTCTACGGCTGTGGAATATCTCCCAGGGGTAGCAAAGCGAAACCACAGCGGGTGGGTTTCGGGTTTTGACCAACTGTCTGTTAAGTTGTTTATAACATTTTCAAAAGTCGTGGCGCCCGTTGATTTTTCTTATAATTGTATCATCATAAAGAACCCCACTAATAGCACCTCGCCCTAAACTGTACCAAGTCGATCGAACCCCCCTTCCAACTAAGTTTTTAGCAGGACACAAGTGGTTGGAACGCCACAAAAGGGGCAAGTGTTGCTTGTAAGTTCGTCAAAGGTCTTAAGGACCAATTTATACTGTAACAACGACCATCTTGGCTGTAGGAAAAGACTACGAAGAAACAGCAAGAAATCTGCAAAACATCTGCTAATAAAATTAATGATTGGGCTAATCGCTGACGAATAAAGCTGAACGAAACTAAATCCGTTCATGTCAATTTCACAAACAAAAATGATCAACATATCCCCATTAGTAAATAGTACAAAAATACCATATGCTAAGGGCCGGTTCTACAATGCAAGTATATACCTAGAATACGCTATCCGAGGTATAATTGTCATAGTTTTCTGTATTACAACAATAGTTTCTAGGGTATTTATTCCCCGAATAACTTTATTCTTCGATTGTAGAACCGGCCCTAATACAGCAAAATATTTGGGTATTAAGTACGTTGGAAGCTAGGCTGCGCTGGAAGGTCCACATAAAAAACGGGAAGAACTTGGCTTCAAATACAATAAAATGTATTGGCTTTTGGGTAAACATTCAACCATTTGAATTTACAATAAAATACTATTGTACAAACAGATTCTCAAGCCGGTATGAGCTTATGGCATCCAGCTTTGGGGTAGTGACAGAAAGACCAATATTGACATCATATAGCGCTTCCAAAATAAAGTACTGAGGAACATTGTTAATGCTCCTTGATACTTCAGAAACAGTGATATACATAGAGACTTGGAAATTGAAACTGTTAGTCAAACCATTCAAAAATTCTTCAGAAGTCATGAACAGCAACTTCTTCATCACGTCAATGTTGAGGCCATCCAGCTTCTCGACAACACGATACTGGTCAGAAGACTCAAGAGGACCAAACGTTTTGAGTTGGTGTAAGTATTTGTGAAAAACCAGAGTTAAGTGATATTACTGTACACATTAGTTACGTGTAATTAAGTAATTAGAGCCTAGGATCTGCTAATGAGTAAGACCCTACCTTTGAGGTTTTGTAGTAGTAATTTAAATTTGAACAACATTTCTTATTGATCAACCTATGATCATATTGTAATTTAAAAAAATACCCATGAGAGTATTTTCGATTAAAAAAATATACGTGACTTCAGCGTAATGCACTGTAACATACTGCAGTTATTTATAACTGGTTCTGGATAAATGTTGAAAATTGACGTCTTTTACCATATTTAACCCGTTAATATGTAGCTCCCTTGTCGCATGTACACAAAACCTAACGTATCTTGTAAATACTTGAAACAGATATATGGTGATCGTAAAAGAGGTTTAGAATTTCACCTATAATACGAGTAGATATTCGCTTATAGTAGATATCCGTGAAATATTATAATAAATTAATTTATTTAAGTCCTACGTATTTAGCATGACAACTAGATTACAGGTAATTGACAACTACTTCCAAGTTGGTATATTTATTCTCAAAACTTGTGTAATATGATATATATATAATATTTCGGGGCCTGCAAAACTATCTAGCCTTATGGCGTTTATGAAGGATGAAACATGTCGTCAAGTCGGAGAGTTCATGAATTAGGCTCAAATTTTAAATGGTTTCAGAAACGTGTCAATATTCATTTAAGTATCTGTTAGATATATCATTAAAAAATCACCTAGAATACTTAATCTAAGAGCACAGACTAAATTAAACTGCAAATATTGATTGATTTAGTTTATTTATTATATTGTAGGTATATGGTATTCACGAGGTGACTCTCGATATTTGCACAAAATAGATAGAAAGAGGAAGTGTATACTTGCCCATAGTATTGCTTCTTGTTTATTTTCGAAGTATCTAGAATATTATTCGGCCTTTACTATGATTAAAATAATTAACAAACTAATAACGTGATCTAAATTTACTATTGCCAAGTAAGAATGAGGTGTGGTCACCACACGACTTTTCTTTACTTTTTGTAAACATTTATTTTTTCGATCTTAAAAAATCGATATACTAACAAATAAACTGATTTGACAAACGTTCCAGATAATTACGTAATATATAACAGTTTAAACAAATTTTATTCTAATGATTTTTGCATTTGGAGAAATTTACTCTAAAAGTTTAATTTTGCAATTTTCCAAAAACTACACTTCTCACAAAAAGCCCTTGAAACAAATATTGTATATAATTTTTACCAAATTATTATAACGTTTTTACAAAAAAAAAAACAAGCGTAAAGTGCCACACTTTAACCGAAAATGAATGAAATTTCCAAATGTATATTAAAAACGAAGATTCATTGAGATGGTTTTAAGCCTACAACCTGGCTCTGTTTGCAGTGCAAAATATTTAACCAAGTCAATAAAGCATATTTCAGAGGTTTGGAATTTGAAGTTGAATAAAGTAAGATAATTATTAATAGGTTTGTGCATATTTAGCGCCAGGCCAAACAAAATTTAATTGACACAAAAGGTTTGTTATGTGCAGACTAAATGAGCGAAATTATTAATAAAAGCAAAGGTCAGTGAATGGCAAGCAATCTGAAAGCTAAATGAGATTGGCATAAAGGAAGATAGAAAATTGCAAAGGACAATCCCGAAATTAGGAAACCTAAAAGAAGGAAAGCGAGCAACGTGTGTAAATGTGAACTCAATGTCCAGTGCATTAATAAAACAAAGTGAAAAAGCAGAGCAGTAAATTTTAAAACATTTGTGTGCGTGACGGAAGGATAGTTATGAGCAAAGGAATTTTTTTTTAGATTTAAGAAAATATTAATTTATTTATGTAATAAAATTTTACTCCATTTGTGTATTTTGCTATCAAAACTAATTTCTAATTACCAAAATTATCGCAATAGCATAGCAACGTTTGTTTGTTGTTCGAGGAGAACAATTGAAATAAAAATTAACGAATCTTGTCGAATTTGTGCTCCATTTTTAATTAATGTTTTTTATAAATAAAAAGTGTGTTAAACAAATAAAAAGTATACTATTTTTGATTTTAGAATTTAAAGTAAGTAGTTTGTTACGGTCTTAAACTGACTTTACGACACCGCACCGGCTCATACAATAACGAAACGGCCGGCGCGGGCCGTAACTGACGAAATCGGGACGAAATATCTCCTAGGCCGCTACCCAGCCGCAACAAGTTAGGCCGAGCTAGACTTTCAGTGGAGATGGGCGGGTCCTTTAACGAGATTATCTGAGGGTAACGGCCAGAGGGTCGGTAACTAACGGTAAAATAATGAGGGCGCCACCAAGCCTGTCTTAACCCCACTAACCGGGCCTGGGCGGTTAGACGGGAGCGAAGTATTCAAGATACTCCGTCGATAAGAATTCTCATGAGCTGCAAGCTCAAATAACAATTTCGTGATCGCAAATACTGGAATGGTAATATTGGGACTCTTTGGGCCGACACTGCGCAATCACTGGACCTACCTGCACGCTCTGATCTCTCACGTCTCGTCGTACACCAATCTTTACACTGTAAAAGGCGATATCTGAAACAAAGCATGCACAGGTCGAATAGGAATAATACGTCCCTTAATTAAATATGCGTCTATTGGTCGATAACTACATCTGGGCAGCAAATCGTGCCGCCAAGCGTATGTTATTTCTTACGTTAAGCACCAGCTGATGGACGCGCTATGCTAGTAAACAACACACTATGAGTGGCCGGCCGCAGTGGGCTCGACACTTTACATATTAGAGTACAGTTTAGAAATACGCCCTCCGGAAAAGGGCGCGTTAGTGCGCGATAACAGACGCCGACCTGCAAAGGCAACGGGAGCAGTGTAGCTAGCAGCAAAACACGACGCCGCACAAATGCGCGACGATTTAATTGAAGGCCTAACTCGTTAGGCAGCGGGGCAGCGTGACTGCAATATTTGACCAGGAAGAGGGGCTAACATAGCCTCACTAAAGCATGCGAATTTGGAATAGTTGCCAGCCCCTGCTACGTCGCCCACGCAGTCGTTGGCTGCGGTTAACACCTGATAAGCAAAGCACAAAGCCCTCGCAAACATAAACAAAGAGCTCGAACAGATTAGAGCGCGCCAGGCTCAGCACGGCGAGGCGTTGATTTCATTTAGGTATTAATCGGTACAATATAGCGAAGCTCGCGCACCTAACGTTACTGAATTAAAAGTTAGCACAAACGTAACACAAAAACATAGGCGCAGAGTTCTTTAGCTATTTAGGCGATGAAACGCGAAACTCGCGCACATGAACTTACTAGTAGGCTACCAAAGTAGCGTCTTGAAGCATGGTGGCGTCAAACCGGCATTAAAAGCCGCGACAAGCAAGCAAGGGGGCATGCATCCGCCCACACAAAGTTGAGCACAAAAGCACCACCGCTCGCACAAGCGACAGTTAATATGTTTAAACGGTTGTAATTACAAATACCTTAGTCCGTAGACGGTCTATGAGAGTTGCGTGCAGTCAGTTGGTAGAAGGCGGCAGTCTGTGGCAGCTCAATCGCCAAAACACGGCATTAGGGGTAAACGGGCTGGAATCCGCCAAGATGGCGGCGTTAGGACGCTCTCCTGAGAGCACACTTACGGCGGCAAAGAGGCCTACTTCGTCCTGCCTAAAAAGATCCTCGAAAACGGCGAGTTGCAAAGGGAAAGCCCCCTTTCTCACAAACGCAGAACTGGCCCCGTGAAGCCCATCACACACCCACGCTTTGACGTAAAGGCTTGCCACTCGCACAATCACACGCGACCTCTTAAAGGCGAAACAGTTTATGGCATATTCGCTGAAACAGCACGGGAAATAGGAAGGCTTTCACAGCAACGGTAGGTACTAACAAACAACGGCAATTTACACAACATTCGCTGAAACAGCACGAGACGGGAAAAACAGGCTGGCGTCCTCGCCAATGGCGGGAACGCCGCGAAACGGCACACTCTGCGACTTCCTTGATCAACGGCGTGAGCTGAACTGCCCAAGCAAGCAGTGTTACGACCCCTGCAGTGGCGTGAGCCAAAACGGCGTTACCACGTGACTCTCGACAGCCAATGGCGATGCGCTCCATAAAACAAATAAATTCCGGTAACAAAGACAGCCAATGGCGAGGCGCCTCAACGGCGTGATTTCTAGAAGGTTCGGAATTCTTGCGAGCGATAACACCCGGCTGCCAAAGTACCAGCAAAGGGGTGCTCCAACTGACGAGAAATACTGCGTTTGGGGCCAAATATGTGCAAAATCATTATTATGGAATTAGGCGATGAAGCCAAATAAGTAACTAGAAGGGTTTAGCATACGGGCACGCTGCCCTAAAGCCTAGGTGGCTAATTAAAATACCAAAATGACCTGACAAGTTAATATTGTGCTTTTCTGTTTAATTATTAAACTAAATTTCAAATATAAGTGACTAGCTGTAGCAAAACAATTGACTCCAATTTATCACGCACTAGATTTACAATGATATGTTTTTCGGACTATTTCCACTGTCTAGGGTGTAAATCACACAACGTTTCGGGAGTTTTGATCTACTCCCGAAACGTTGCGTGATTTACACCCTAGACAGTGGAAAAAGTCCGAAAAACATATCATAATAGACCACTGCCAAAAAATGACATTCAGAGAACAACTAGATTTACAATATTTAACTAAATATAATTCATTTGATATTTCTTAATAAATTAACTGTAAATATTAATTACCTTTATTTTTAAGTTATTTCAAACTACACTGTAGTTTTCCTATTGTTGGCATTGAATTTTTATTAAATGTAAAATCATTTAAATTGAGCCTAGTGATAATTCTTATACTTTAATCTTAGATGCAGATTGTAGCGGTGCTTTTTAAATGTTACCTGATTTTATTATTTAATTTATTTTAGCTTTGTTATAATTAATTACTTCGGCTGCTGGCTCACTTTTGGCATCTGAGACCACACTCAGGGCGATTCAGGTTACTGCAATGGGGCGATGGAAGACAGCAATAAATAAAACATCTTTACGCTTAACAATTTATAAAAACCATCAATTACCGCATATATTAACTAAATCGACCCTAATTCTCTAATCGTTAGCTGATTATACTTATCTACTTAATTAAGGATAAGTAATCTACTTTTATGCTATATTAGTTCTTAAAATATAGGCACTAACTACTTATATTGTCCAATTAGCTCGTTCACGGTGGCGTTGCTGAGATTTCAAAGGCTGGGCAGCTCGGGCGATGATGGCCGGAACATGTGTGAATTTTGCGCGTACGCTGCCCTTGGCATCTTTGTAGGCTACACTCTGCCAATTAATTCCTTGGACCAAAATGGGCTATCGTCACTGCTCCAATTTTTTCACCTTCTTACACTGGTTTCGTTTTCTTTCGCGTCGAAGCAAAGAATCGCGCCAGGTGAACCAAACAACGCTCACACCTCACAAGGGATGCCAGCTTCTACCCTCTGACCTCTCGCTTCTGCCGTTCTCGCCCTTGTCCTCTGCACCCCCGAAGTCCGACCAGCGCCCAATTTAAAGTCGCCGCGTTACGCTCACGCACATATGACTTAAATATAAACTATAATAGATACAAAAATATTATAGCGATATTTGATGAACCGTGCCCATTACAAGATTTATAATCGTAACCTATATTCTGAGTTATCGTCAATTATCTCCATCTAAGTAATGTAACTGCTGCTTTTAATATGACTTTAAATCAAATTACTTAACAACTCTATATGGATTACAATAAAGTAGACATGCTAATCTTGCCATCCGAAATTACTTAATTAGCACAAACGAAAACTAAGCAATACTAGGGTTCAGGTGCAACAACATAGCATAATACTCGGCTGTAATAATAGCAATATATTACTATAAAATGGTTGAACTGAATATTTTAATGCAAATGTACTTTCCATATGTGTAATGGGAAGTAAACACAACACATAATTTTTGTTGAAACTCTGTATGAATTTAAAAGACATGAGTTTGTTGAAACTCTGTATGAATTTAAAAGACACGAACGATAGAAATCGGCTGCTCTTACACTACACAAATTAAAAGAAATTTAAGGTCCAACTTTTCAAGATTTTGAAGTACCCACTTTTGTTGCTTCGTCAAGGTGCCAGGAAAGATTATTTTTCATAATTTTCAACCAAAATCTATACGTAAATTAATTAAACAGAAAATAATATCTTACCTTTATTAGAAAGTAAAATTTTCGCACACTATTATATCGTAGCCACATTCCATGTTTTAGTTCAATTGCAACGGCAAGAATGGCCGGTTATTGGTGTTGACCTCTCAAACAAAATAGAAAAGAAACGCTGTGCTGCTGGGCCTCTATAAAAAGCTTGGAAATGCAAAACACTTTTATTCAAGCTAACACTCTACTGCTATTTGTACAAATGCCTGTCAGGATGATAAACATATCCAGGTAATCTTGAAATTGCGGCAAACGGATCTGTGCTTATTATTGCTATATTATTTGCAGGTTAGCAGTCGAATCCTCTCGGTTTATTCAACGATGGTCTTCGACAACTAATGATTACTTAGTCCAACTTGGATGTGTCTACTTACTTGAAATTGGGGCGTAGACTGTGGTTGTAGAATTGTAATCGGCTGATTGCTTACTCGTACAACCCAGAAAGCAAACGCTAGATAACTTCAATTGATATTACAATCCTATTTATTTATCAGGAACTGTCACATTCAGATGTAAACAACATATAACAAATTTTATATTTGGAAATTGTAATGCAATTATTTTCTTTTTACGAGTTGTACAGATTATCTTGGAGCAAGTAAAATGACAATTCCCGTTTGGCTTCAGACTCCAAGGTTTATAAGAAAATATGCTTTGTTACCAGCAATCGCTAACAACAAATCTAATTAGACTAACACAAATGTGGTTAATCTTAACCAATGGAGGACGACTAGCAAAATTAAAAATCAATTGTAAACTTATAATTACAAACAACTACCTTAAAAGGTAAATATGCATACAATAACCTATCCCGAAACGTTTTTCGCAATGTAAGAATCGTTTTAATATGCCACACGACACAAATTAAAAATATATTTATAACATACACTTAAAATTAAATCAATTTAAACTCTAGAAATGTTGAATACTGTCAATTTCCCAGCTTTAACCATATTTATACCAAATGAAAACTTAAATTATAAGAAACATTATGACCTATAGGTATGTCAGGTGGCAAACATTTTTATTTTACAACTATTTAACCTAGCAACCGTTTATAGGCCTATAAGTACATTAGATTCGGCTTGAACACTTGAAATTACGCATGTACGCACCTATGTTTTAACTTGCACTTTAACGATATTGTATTCCAGATGATGCTTTATATTGTTAATCAAACATAACATATAATAGTTATTTAACAAACAAGTATATTAAAGAGGGAGCGATTAATAATCGAGACATTTGTGGAGATTATTAATCGCCGATTAACAAGCTAGTTAGTTACAGTATTTTTCGTTGGTGGTATCTTATTCATTTGAAGAAAATCTAATTTTATTCCATGAAAAGAATTTGGCACTCAACATTTCGACATTAATGGTAACTTTGATTACCTATTCCAAAATCGTCTATTAATAAAAAATCATTCATTAATAAACGATCTTTAAAAATTGTTCATTAATAAAAAAATCATTCATTAATAGACGATTACCTATACATTAATGAAACCTATAAATAAACGATCAACGGAAAAAATATTAAACGCATGGATAAGCTCTGGAATATCAAATATCAATCAAGGATATAAATAAAATTTCACCCCAATCCGATGTAGTTTGGCTGAGGAATCTGAAATCTTAGATTGACAATTTTTTATTTACCATCGAGAATTCAGCTAGGTCTATCCAAACTGTCTTTCCTTAATAACCATCAAACTCAAAACATATGAAAAAACAATTAACCACAAAGGGCTTGTACAGCAAAAGAATAAAAGCATCTTTGATAATTGTGACCCCTGTGAAAGGACATTCTTTCTTAATTGAAGGGTGTAGGTTAGCCACCTGACACCACCGTTGTTTACGAAGGCCTATAAAACTAAAGTGATTGTGTGGCAGTAAGAAGCTCTCAGCCTATATTGAGAGAAAGAAGAAGAATAATGATACACCTAACAGATCACGAGCAGAAGCTAAGGCCTGTCATAGCAACCCACCAGTTATTTCTCCTTGTGCTTTACTCTTGGAACGTATTACGTGATGAAGTAGTTATTGCCAGTAATGTTAATAAAGTTGTCGCTTACTACCGAGATCTATTGTGCGTCTAATACTGACTTAATTTAAATCGTTATCATTTAGTAGGTGCTCGATAATGGCTACTTTTTGCTTGTTTTCAAGTCGTGTGTGAATCAGTTGTTCTTTTATTCTACATTAAATGCTTCTTTCCGTTCGTTCGATGTAAGGTTTTTCGTAAGTTTTTGGGGCCTTTTGTCTGTAACCTAAGTAAAGGATCTTTGTTGAAAGAGAGTAACTGTTTGATTTGTCTCATTGGAGCATAGCGAACTCCAATGTTTTTCTTATCCAAGGCCTATCGTATTCTATTCCTTACTCTGGCAATAAATGAAAGGCGGGCGTAGTTAGCTGGTTTACGTTCTTTTGGTTTTTTAGTGTTTTGGCATGCTTTCTTGATGTCTGGTCGACTGTAACCATTCCTCCGTAAAGTTTTTTTTCACAAGTTTTAGTTCTTACGGTTTTATATCCTTGTCACAAACAGCGTTGGTCCGATAAATAAGAGTTTTGATCAATCATCTCCTTTGTTGAAGATGATGATGAAACGAGGCCTGCAGACAGCGATCAGCTTTGATTATCTTCGAGATACTGCACGACTTAATCCGTTGTTAGTGGTTTGTTTAACTAACATGTCCAGGGAAGGGAGGCGTCCTGCATTCAATTTACGATAGATTTCTGTTCTGCTCTGTATCCTGTCTAATAATAATAATAAATAATAATCCGTAATTACTGTGTTACATTAGATTAGAATTATTTGGAATTAGACATGAAAGAAAATTTGGTTGGCAATACCTTTTTGAACCACCACATGTAATATCATTAATGATCATAACCTTAATACCTACAATTTGTATGTAAATAAATTTAATGAGGGCGGGTGGTCGGCTGGTAATGCATTTGCATTGCTAGTCGGTAGGTAATAAGTTCAAACCGAACACCCAGTTATAGCGTACGCTTGCTGGCCGGTACATCAACACCTGTGAAAAGGTGTTTTTCTTTTATCAACACGTTGGTTTAGCTACTTGCTCGAGCCGCTGTCGAAGATGGCTTACAAAACCATAGAAAGCGGGGTCAGTAGCGGGCGCTTAGCCTTTTTTTATATTTAACAAGAGTGCATATTTACAATCTACTCTTTATAACATAAGCGAGAGTAATAAACAAATCGTTTGACATAGCTTATGACTTGCTGGAGGTACATCCATTGATGTTACTCCAAAACAAAAGGTATTAAGCCTGGTTGGGCCGAGGTGTAAGGTCATTTAATTTTCTTGGTCCGATTGGTTCTTAGGCTAGCTGATGTACCAAATCGTTTTCGTGTCCCACGAGAGTGTAGTGATGGGCAGTTGCTAATCTTTGAATTTCGCTGGATACATATGGAATCTCCAGGTCTTCGTAGAGGGTCTGATTATTAACATACCAAGGAGCGTTTGCCAACATGCAAAGCGTCTTCGACTGGAAACGCTGCAGGATTTTAGTTTTGGACGGTTTTGTGCAACCCCACAGTTGAATGCCGAAAGTCCAAACTGATTTCAAAATGGCTTTATACAGGAGACGTTTATCTTCCAGGGATAACTGCGATCGCCTTCGAATTAGCTAGCTCATTTCAAGATATTTTCTTTTACAATTTGGCTTATGTCACTCGATCTATGCTAAAATAATAGGATGGATACATGGCCAACAGCTTTTTTACTTTCTTTTACAATAAAGGAAGTATTGAATTTACCCCAAAAATTCCAAATTGCGTTTTCAACAGATCTTCACGTTTTAGGGTGCTTTGAACCCAAAAAACACGTTTTTGTTCATTGGTTTGTCCGTCAGTCAGTCTGTGTGTGTGTGTGTTTACGGGTGAACAAAATATCTCAAAAGTGAAATGAGGTATGACGTTGAAACTTTATGTATAAGTTTTGTGTACTATCTAGATGCAACAGTAGGCTTTTGAAAAAAACCTGTTTAAACTTTTGTTTGACCATGGATTTAGCAAAAAGTGTAAAATGAACTGAAATTGTGTAAATACAACAATGCATGTAATTAGGTTACAAAAACTAGATTGAAGCGTGCCAGTTAAGTGTTTGTAAACAAAGACTCAGCAGTTTTATCAACGCAGTAGGTCATATTACAAATTACTACAGCGAGCATTTAACAAGGTTTGCATTACGCGATGTGTATTAGGTCGAATTGCGAACAATGTATACAATTACGCTGTACTAAATGCATACTCTCGCGTTTTTTAATAGTAAGTTAAAAACATGACTCACATTAAATTGTATATAAGCTTCTGTATTATTAATTTTAAATCAATACACTTTAACCACGAAAGTGTATTCATTTTTAACGATAGACGAAGGCGAAAATTGTCTGTAAAGGGTTGGTTAGGCCTGGCCAACCCCCGTTACATCTTGTAGCAACCAACAAATTCCACCTCCTGTTGAGAAATAACCTGGTTCTACAATACTATAAAATTTTAAGTTTCAAACTGAAACTTGGAAAATTTACATTGGCCGTTCAAGCCGGATCCAAATTTTGGGCTATTTGGGCAACCGGACCGGACTTTGAAGAGTAAGGAAAATTGGGTTTACAAAATCGCATAACCGGAAGTATCATTCTTGTGATTTTTCAGTTTTTTAAATTTTTTTTTCAAAAACGGCTCTAACGTTTTTTTTCAAACTTTACATTTTTATTACATTTTTAATGTGTATTTATGTGAAATAGGTGATTTTCCAGATGAACAACTCTAAAATGGGATGCTTTTGTTTTTTTTGTTAACCCCTATTTTAAATAGAACACCCGGTATATTACTATATTTTTGAATTCGGATTAAAATGTTAGAGGAAAATTTTCTTTTCCACTAACTCTCGATCTTGTACGGTTTCTGTAGAATTCGTAATTTTTGAAAATTTATGACAAATGCTTAAAAATTAAAAATTAAAGTTTTGGCTAATTATAAGATCACTGTAAAAGGAAGTTGTGTGGGTGTATCACACCATATTTTTCAAACTGAAATATTTATAGTGCTAACCTGCAAAGTACACGAAATAGTTGATGCTCAATAAGTTATACATCCATATTCATATAGCAGGTAATAATGTTAGGCACATCTTTTTTTTGTCTATTTAACTGAATTTGGTTCATTTGTTTTATGTACCTCAAAAGATAATACGATGCTCATGTTCTCTATTTATTAGGCAGATACTGTAAATCGGCTGCTACTCTTTGAGATTACGCTTTCCTTCAAAATACTATGGCTTAACCGTAATCTATTCAATTACCAAAAGAACGCTGTGCCCTAGACAGTAACTTTGTTATGTCACCATTAATCTTAAAACGCTCTGTTTTATTACTAGATTTTATGTTTACGGTTTTGCCTAATCACACACTGTAATAAAAAAGAAAACTTAAAGCACTAGAAAGCAGTGGCAGTGGTATGCTAATGCAATTGTAAATACGTATTTGCAGATGGACCAGCTATTAATCTGTGTTAATACTATGTATGACTGTGTTAACTGATAATACACGAAGTTACATTTTGTCAGTTTCAGAAAAATATATATTTCAATATGCTCTTAACCTGCGTGCTTTAATTCTGGTTGAAAAATAAATTCATGTTCTATTTACAGTAATCCTATACTTTAAACATATATTACTTATTGCATTTTTTTAAAAATGCATTTGGAATGTACCTTTAGGGTGCTATAGCGATTATTTGTTAATTGTGCACATCTAGAGAATTAAAAATTACGATTTCTGTATTATTCTTTCTAACTTGTCAAATTTCAATTGCTTGATTTTCATTTGTATGTGCACTTTTATTATGACATAAACTGAAGCTATACGTAGAATAATCGTATTAGGGAATTGCCCGACAATGACGTACAACTTTACATTTAGTTAGCAACAAAATTTGAGGTTGCTACTTAGTATTCTCCATCGAGATTTTAACTGTTGGTGTTTTACATTAAAATAGGTTAACTGTAACAATATAACGTTAAGAAAAATTCCCGAAAAAACTATTTATTGTCCGTAATTGATCACTTCTATTTATAACTATAATAACATGCGCATATTTACTCCCAAGGCTCTAATATAGGAATTCTGAATCAATTACCTACTTTATCATTTCTGTGTTTGAGAAATGCTCGGGTGATCCAAGTATAATTCGATTACCTCCAAATGGAACCCGTTTGCTAGTAGTTGGCAGTTCTTTGAACTTGAGTTCCTGTTTATTATTTTAGATTGCAATTTCTTCTTGTTTATCTTGTTGATACTGTGTTAATTAATTCGGTAAGTAATGTAATTAGACATACTGCTGTAAAAGAAGCTTTCAATTCCCCCGAGGTGTTACTCCCACGCTCCTTCAGAAACTTCAAAAGGGAAAATACGTCATCTCGTTCTATCGGCTTTCCTTTCAGTGAGGTTTAAATGCAGTTAAAATGAAAATGCACCTACCTAAGATAAATATTGTGGAATATTAACTAAATCGCCTGATTGGTGCATTAAATACTAGAAATTCAACTAAATTAATTGGAATTATGAATGTCATAATTAATTACTACTGGTACCTAGCAAGAGTGAGACAATAACAGCACATTTTTTAGAGTGAATTATATTTTCGAACAGGGTTTTAAAAAATGGTAACCTGAAATACAACATTCATGTTTGTATTAAGAAGTCTAGACAAACATTTCTTATTATTACGGCAAAGTGGTAACAACTGTTTACATAGTTTATATTACATACTAACACGTGCAGTCAAAAACCAACAGCGGCTTTTGTTTTAAAAAATTGTGATTGTTATTAGTGGTGGCTTGTAGAATGCATTTTCACCCCCTCACAGACTAAAAAATAAGCCGACATTCCGAGATATAAATATTTTGCATATGCAGTGGCAAAAGTTAACATCGGTGAAAAAATGTACAGAACTTTTCAGGCTAATACAAAATGATGAATTTAATCGAATATATCTTCTTCATTTTTCGTTTGAATGTATAATTCGGCCACAAAATGCATTTTATCTACGATCATGTAAAAAGTGCCTACTTTCTACACCGATATTTGTGTAAAAAGATAACTTTTAGTACACTAGTGTTATAAAAATTTTATTGCACGTAAATTTAAAAAATACAGAATGAAATACATACTTTCGTAAAAGATTATGATAGTAGATAAAACGTTGTAAGACACTCTTGCAAAAAAGCTCTTTATTGCACTCATAGGTCTTAGAATGCTCGCTAACGCTCGCATTCTAATTTGACCTATTCGTGCAATAAAGAATGCCTTTTTGCACTTGTATCTTAAATAACTATTTACTGTTTGAGACACGTAGGTGCATACTTGATTGACGTATATTATTTCAACGTGCGTAACAATTTACCAGTAAATTATGAGTATAATAAATGGGGCAAAAGCATATATTATATTCCTTAACTGAGCTTTATACATTATCTGATATCTGCACGAATTGGATGTGTTTAAATCTTTAATAAGCGTAAAAGTCATATTTTAGAGTTTTAGAGCATAAACGCATGGTTTTATATTTGTAGCATATTCACGATTCTAAAAGAATGCATAATTCATAATTTTAACTTATATCAAAAATCCGAAGAATGGATTTTCAAAAATAACATTATGTTTTTGGTAAGTATAAATTTAAACCCCCATACGTTCCCATAAGTATATTCATGGTCTACCGTTCCGAAGAATGGAGGCATTGTGGGCGGAGACTGAAATTCAACCAATAAGAAATGAACCTACAAATGGCCCGAATTTTAAATGGACATGCGTAAAGGAAAATAAAAAGTTATAATAAACACAAATACAGGCCGTGTGTCGTATATTTTGTTTGTATACTGAACAAGAACAACAACCATTTTGATTTTATTAAGGAAATATTTCAAACTATTTGCTTTAAAAATGCTGTCATTCTTGTTATACGTTTACCAGTACTGAAGTGTTTTGTTGGTGACGCTCTCTATGTTAAATCTGAGGTTAGGTTATGCGTCAGTTTATGTCAGACTGACGAAAAACTAACCTATTAACCTCGAATTTGACATCGACTGACAGTGCCATCAAAAATATACGATCGCGAACATGACAGATTTCTTGAGTAGGTGCATTGGGGATTGGTTCACTTCTTCCCTGTAGTTTTTGAATGACTGCGCATATTCGGGAACGTTTCACCTTGTATTATTTACACAATACGTACGCTTTTGTTTGTGTGAAACATAACCGTGCGAGACAATTAAGCCAGTCTGACAATAATATTTGTAAAAGTGTAGCCAACAAGTTAATGAAAAGTAGTCACAAGTAGCCAGCTTATAAATTGTTGAGTTACCAAGATTGGCAGGACATGGGAAAGAGAATAAAGAAAAACGCAGTATTTTTTTAAACTCAAATTAAATTTGAAATAATCGACCAACTGCACATATTGTGCAATCTGAAATGTGAAAAATAAAACTGACCAAAAGATTTTTAAGAAACACATGGAAATTCTAAATAAAAATCCGGGTTGAATAAAAATGAAGGAAATACAACATGTTCTCCGATATCATTTTAACGCTGCGCCAATAATCGAAAATCTTAATATAATTTTCAGTATGAAATACGCCCCAATTACAATGTGATGTTGAAAGGAGTTTCACTGGGTATAATAATATATTGATTGACAAAAGGACAAACTTTTTGGTCTATAACATCGAAAAACACTTACTTGTTAGTTCTTATAGCAACACCAGTATTTAGTATTTTTAATGTTTGCATATTTTGTTATTTGTTACAGCATAAAACAGGCATACATTGTCAATTCTTTAAAGCAGATTTTCCTCTCTTTAATAATAAAGTAGTTCATAGCAGAGTTATTTAAGTAACGGTAATTATTTTGCGAAAGCTCCAACATCTTATTGCATGCGCCTTTAAATATGCAGGCATTACGTGCTGTGCTTTTTATCAAACATGTACGCACGAAATTAGTAATCAAGCATCAGTAACCGAACACATTCTATCTCAGAGCTGAGATTGCTTGAGCCTAAAACCAGGCGGCTCTTATTGAAGCTTAAAATATCCATATCTTTTGACCTACCTATTTCTTACCGCTGGCTTTGCTTAAGATTTAAAATGAAAAGAATGATGTAAAAGAAATACAACACGATGTTATCTTGAATGATTAGTTCGTTATGGTAGAACTATGGTTCCTTAGCTCGTTATAGCTGGCCGCCACTATTGCACTGTATTTATTTATGATGTCATTTAAATTTTTATAGTGTTGAAGAGCCCTTTAAAAAGCTTTTTTTTGGAAAATGGTGAAAATAAAGCATAGAAACTGCAATTATTATCTGTGTATGACTGTTATTGAGAATAGGCAAAAGTGACATTGCTGTAATTATCATTTTTGATAACAGTAGGAGGCAATATTATATAGTGATCGCCAAAAAGTCGGCATCATATGGAAAACATTTTTTTTTGCTTTTTCAAAAAAACTTTTTACGGCAATAATTTGTACTTGCCTAAAAACGGATTCAGCCCTTAGCATATATACTGCATAATTTCGACTTATTTAGAAAATGCCGTTTCAAAATGGTCAAAATCCAAAAAGTGCTATTAGTTCGAAATTAAGTAAGTTTTCAATGAGATTTTTTAGAGTGTGTTAATCTTAACTGACTGAAAAATCTCAAGGTCAGAAAACTCCTCTTTTTCTTTAGCTTTATCTAACATTTAATTTTTAATTTTTTTAAATATTTTATGAAATTTCACAGAGAACATAATATAAAATGTTAATTACTCCTTTCGAGTTTTATTATTTACCGAAAGGTTATATGTTCGCATAATTTTTACGTTTTTGATGCAAGGCTCTTTTTAGGAGAAATATTTCTATCATAATTAATATCTAAAAACTCTAATCTACTTCTTCTTCTTCCTCTTATTATAGACCAGTGGCCTGTTTTTAACCACAAAGTGGTTCTATGGGCCCTCTTTGCCCTTAGGCCGGGTAGGTGGCTAGCCTTGCCCGTCGAAAGTGAGGAAGAGTTCCCTTGTTTTAGGGGCTAACGACTACCATAGGTATTACTGTGGTAGCCGGGGAGCGTACGATTTTTAAAATCCTTCTTAAGTCCGCCAGGATTCAAACCCGGGCCGGCCGCCTGGGAGGCGAGCATTTGCTCGAGGGGCCATCCGCTCACTCTCTTTAATCTAATCTACTTTTGTTAATAAATTCTTCCAGCTTACATGTTCTAAAAAAAGTTCTTTATTTAGACAACTGTAAAAGAAATGAAGTAAAAACGACTTCCTGGATTGGATCGTGTCATTATTGAGGACGAAGGAATTAATGTTTGGCCCACTTTCGTAAGAAGCATCATAAGGAGGAAAAAACAAAAGAGCACGGTCGAGTTTCGCCTCTGGCGTAGTTTACACGTTGAGTTACCGTGCTCTTTTGCTTACAAAAGTGGGAAAAACGTTGAGTTCTCGACCTCAATAATGACACGATTCAATCCCGAAAGTCGTTTTTTACTAACTTAATGACAATGGCCGTGAAAGCCTCCAGAAACTGTAAAAGAACATTTACAGGATTTTTGTAACAGTAATTCATTAACCGGACGAGATTAGAGTTTCTAAAAACTATTTAAACAGATATTAATTATCACTGAAAACTATTTCGCCTAAAAAGCGGCTTGCATCAAAAACGTACAAATTATGCGAACATAGTACTTTTCGGTAAATAATAAAAAAAAATAAAGGAGTAATTAACATATTATATATTTTTTTCCAATTATAAATCTTCAGTCTTTACATAAAAAAATGAATTTTAAAATTAAGTCTTGATATGTAGAATTTAGAAAAATACTTAAAAATTTGAAAACAGCTAAGATTAACACACTCGAAAAAAATATCATTAAAAATATTACTTAATTTCCGAAAATACCACTTTTTTGATTTTGACAATTTCGAAAAACGCCATTTTCTAACTAAGTAGAAATCACTCGGTAGTGAGTGATAAGGGCTAATAGATTTTTAGGCAAGCACAAATTATTGCTGTAAAAAGTTTTTTTTTACAATAAAAAATAAAAGGTTTTCCCATATGATGCCGACTTTTTGGCGGTCACTGCATAAACAGAAACAAATCATTCTAAAATTTTTTGATAATAAATAGCTGCTTCTTTCGAAGCTGGTTTAAATAATACATGAAAGATCTCGAGAACTCCAATCTATCCTAAAACCACAGGTTATACAGGCTCCTCCTAAAATATATGAACATAGCTTACCTACATATTTCTGGCACCAAAATGAAACACCCAACTTATATATATATATATATATATATCCAAATGATTTTCGTTGGATCATTAATCTGATCGAAAGTTCTTAAAAATAATTTTGTATAAATAATATTAATTATATACGGTATGATACTCCAGTTTGGCATATTTCATCCTTTGAGAAGATATTAGTTATGTCAGGAGACTGCTATATTATGTTTAACGAACAGATTCAACCAGTTGTACACGTTATAAAAAAAAACTCGAGAGAAATAAAACATTTTTAATTTCAAATAATATTATAGCTACTTTTTTCCACCGGTTTACCAATTAGCAGTACCAATATTCTATTCAAATTTAATACTTATTTGTGGAAAAGGCTGCTGTTGAATCTGTTCATTAAATAATGCAGTATCAGTGAATTTATTATTATCTTTATATATATAATTTTTCTGTACGTCTGTATGTAACTGAACTTCTAAACGGCTGGACCGATTTTGATGAAATTTTTTGTGTGTGTTTGAGTGGGTCCCTGGATGGTTTAGATTCACAATTGGGCCAGCTGCAATCGGGTTCTAGAATTAAAAAAAAATTTTTTTGATGAAATATACCTTTTTTAAAAAAGATTTTTCGCATTTCAGAACATATAGGTAACCCCAAAATTTCACACCCCACCACCCTCGATATTATTTTTTAAAATGAAAAAAATCGAAAATTCGAATATCGAAAAAACTTTTGCTGAACCAGCTAATAGCAGGTAAACCAACGTTCGGGCAGGACAACGTATGTCAGAGGTCCCCTAAAATTGGTTGGCGCTGCTATTTGACGAAATTAAAACAAAATTAAAGAGTTCTCGCATATATAACCCCAAGATTTTACCTTACCAATACCCCCCAATATTTTTTAAAATAAAAAAAATTCGAAAATTCGAATATCGAAAAAACGTTTGCTGAACCCGCTAATAGCAGGCAGCGGGCAGGACAACGTCTGTCGGGTCCGCTAGTATTTATTATAAGGCGCAATGTGGTTTCTAGAAATACGTCACGTCTATACCATGTGTAAATGCGTTTATTTTAAAATGCAATATAGGAACATTACTGAGTAGTAAAGAATATGTATTCTACGCATTCTTCGTATTTTTTTGATCAAATGGACTGCAGTTTACAGCAACTATGTGAGTTATTACATGTTACATGCCCTGTTGTTATTTGTAATGTATATTATTTCAATAAAATTACGGTTCATACATTGCATTTTAAAATAACTGCATTTACACATTCTGTGGGCGTGAGGTATCCTTAGAAATCAATAGAAAGACAATCAAATCGTCATGGAAACTACAAGACCATATAGCGCATTAAAATAAATTCACTGTATTAGTTAAAATAAGTGTAACGACACAGATAGTAATTTGTTAATGACAAGGCCAGGAGTTTTACAGAAATAAATATTGGTAAGTTGTTGTGGATCTTTGTAATATTTAATATGTTATACCTTAGGAAAACAAAATCTGAATAACTGCGCCATGTTTTTTGGCGACTCCCTTGTATGTTGAGAAACAGGGCGAAAAGACAATTTGATAGGATGTATTATTAGCAAGAATTTATTATTGAACATTAACAAAAAAATTTAAAATCCAGTTATTACTGACAATGTCTGATAATACAACTTAAAAACTATTTAAACAATGCCTCCCAAAGTAGCACATAATTTAATCTGCTTGTTACATTTCTATTTAAAATTTCTGCAACAGCTATGGTCTGACCACATCAATAATTTTGTTTTTAGGTCTTTCCAAATTAATCTGCTATGTAAACCACTAATTTTACCTTGCCCCAAAAGTAATAATCCATAATTGTTAGGTCCGGACTTCGTGCTGGGTGTGGTTGTGATTCAAATCTACAAATCAATTTCTTTCCAAACTTATTATTGAAATAATTTCTTGTTAAGAAAATTGAGTATGAGTCACAAACATCTTGCTAGAAATATATTTTATCTTAACCTTATTCTATCAAGGTAATCTCCAAATACGAACATTGATTTACATGTCCACCTAACAGCACAAAAACGTTTTTTGAATAGTCTTCTGCAATTTATTCTAAGAGTTACATGCACCTGCTTATCAAGAACACGACGCCACGCTGATAAGGCACATCCCAGCTCATCGTTATCTCTTTGCCACATTGCGAATTATGTAAAATGTTAGATTCATTCTTTGCTTGTTTGTAACAGAGTTAAGACGGTTTTTGCTTTTACCTGTAATTACGAAATAAAGTTTATTTTTAAAAAGCTGTTTTTCCGATTTAATCATTTAACTGGCGCAGTCGGTAGGATAGTGCGCGGTTGTGGAAAATCTCTTTCGCATCGTGTCGGAAAATTAGAGACTTTTCGCGACTTTGGAGTTTCAACCCCTTCAGCGTAGATCCTGAACCATTCCTTCGAGGACATCGGGAACAGCATCTCTGTGAGCAGCAAAGAATCGGAAAAGGAACACAAAGGTCTACAAACCAAGTAGGTGCCAAATTCCTTTTTGCCTTTCCCAGACCCTCTGTTTAAGGACTTTGGGGAAGATAGGGTAGTGTGCAGTCTCTTGCAGACCATTTAGTATTTAAGAGAATATTTTTGAATAAAAGATTCGATTAATATTTAACAAATAAGAAGTAATTATAATTATTATCGATAAAATATTCTTTATGATTGAAATTGACGAGCTGTTGGATCAGTTAAATAACCTTACGTTTCAAGAAAATCCAACAAGTTCTGACATTGTTCAAATTGAGGCAGGTTATTCTAATAGTGAGAATAATACAGCATTAAATATGACGAATACTAATCAAACTAATCAACCAAACCAACCGGCTCAAGTAAACTGGAATCTTTTTAAGTCTAAAATAGAAATTATTAAACCTTTTGATGGCGACAGTGATACTTTGAATAAATTTATCACTCGCTGCAAAAGTTTAATTACAAGTTATAGTAAATTTAAAGACCCAGAGCTTGATCAACACATTTTCGAATGCATCCAAGAAAAGTTAATTGGTAGGGCTGAAGCGATGGTAGGTAACAGAGTAGAACTGAATACCTGGTCGAGTTTAAAAGGGGCTTTCGTACAGTGTTTTTCGGACCGTAGGGATTTGAATTGCTTAGTGCAGGAATTAACCAGAAATAGGCCGTATAAAGGTGAACATTTACTAAATTTCGGTAGCCGTCTCCAATTACTAAGAAGCAACGTTGCACAAAGAACAAGCAACGATGTTAAACTTAGTGAATCAGAAAAATTATGTCGAATCAGTCATTATGATAACATTGCATTTGATACGTTTATTGCAGGTTGCACTGGTATTTTAAAAAATAACATGCATTTAAAAAAGCCAGCTTCTTTAGAAGATGCCATGGCATACGTTAATGAATTTGAGAATTTTGAAAGACTTCACGGTAGTTTAAGCGATAACAGTAAACAAAACTTCAAAATTAATTTTGGGAGTAATAGAAATGTGTACCCAACGAACATTCAAAACAATGCTTCATACTCTCAACCGAATGGGTTTCAATCGCACTTTAATGTCCCTCAAAATTTGCAAAACCAAAATTTCTCAGTAAAGCCAGTATGGACCAATCAGCCTATAAATATTCAACCCAAACAACAACCTCCTAGAAGATATCCCACTAATCGGGAAGTTTTTGGTCCACCTCGTAATGTGTTTAGACCAAACCAAATTCCAACAAACCAATTGCCTAAACCGGAGCCCATGTCAACGACATCGAGACATCCAACAACGTTTTCGAAAAGATCCCCTACGCAACAATTTAATAAACCGCAGTTTTCTAATCAAAACTCTCAAAACAATTTTCAAAATATTCATAGACACCCTAACCAACAAAGACCAAACTTTGTTTTCGAAGAATTACACTCAAATGAATGCGATAGCGAGAATGTAGATTCTTGCAATGTTTTTGACTCAGAAACTTTTAATTATGATGAGACACAAAATTACCCTTTAGAGCAGTGGTCGCCAACCTGTCGATCGCGAGCTACCGGTAGCTCGCGGGGGCAATTCTGGTAGCTCTCACAACAATTTTAATTTAAAAAATACAAAATCAGAGAAGCTTCCTAAAATTCCACAAAAAAATCTAATTGTCATAATATTAAACATAAACAGCGGCAACGTTGCGGCGAGCGATCTGCCGCTGACGCCATCAAGCTAGAATCGGCTAGAATCAGCTAGAACCGACCAGCCGGACCAGTGCGTTAGTGTTCGAGAACGATCTGGATTGCTTTGAACGGGATAAATACGCACGGCGCGGCGACATTGCGCTTAGTTTAAAACTGAAAGCGTAACCAACGTCCAGCGGTTGGGTTAGTAGTGAACAACAAAAAATAATATTATGGCAAGCAGTTGTAAGAAGGTAAAGACATACCACTTTCATTCGGAATGGGAACAACAATACTTTTTTACAGAAGTTAAAGATAAAAATGTGTGTTTGTTATGTAATACTTCGGTCTCTGTTGCTAAAAAAGGAAATATTGAGAGACATCATAAAACTGTACATTCTAATTTTGAAAAATCATTCCCACTACATTCTGCCGCCAGAAAGGAGAAACTGAAACAGTTAAAAAAGCAGTTAATTGGACAACAATCAATATTTTTAAGAACAATCGACAAAAATAAGGCTGCAACTGAAGCATTGTACCGTGTGTCCCAAATAATTGCACAAAAAAAGAAACCTTATGAAGACGGGGAAATGATAAAACAGGCGTTTTTAGAAGCTGCTGACTCGTTATTTGCCAACTTTAGAAACAAAGACGAGATAGTTTCAGCACATAAAATCTATGCAACTTTCTGCTAATACAGTGATGAGACGTGTAGAAGTAATGAGCAATGATATTTTTTTACAGTTAAGAACTGACTTAGATAACTGTGTTTATTTTTCACTTCAACTAGATGAATCAACAGATGTCGTTGACACTGTCCAGATGGCCGTGTTCGTCAGGATGGTTTTTAGTGATTTTACGATTAAAGAAGATCTTTTGAAGTTTATTCCACTGAAAGGACACACTACTGGACAGGAGTTGTTTTCTCATTTAAAAAATATTATTTCTTCCGAGAAAATTCCAATATCGAAAATGGTAGGCTTAACAACCGATGGCGCTCCAGCTATGGTGGGTTTTGATAAGGGTCTGGTGGCGTTATGTCGTAAAGATGAAACTTTTCCGCAATTTCTCTCTTACCACTGCATTATCCATCAGGAAGCATTATGTGGAAATTTCCTGAAACTAAACAACGTTATGAAACTGGTGGTAAAAATTGTGAACAAGATTAGAGCTCAAGCGTTACAAAGAAGATTATTCAAAACCTTGGCCGATGAAGTTGACTGTCAATACGGGGACCTACTCCTTCACTCTGAAGTCCGATGGTTAAGTAGAGGACGGGTGCTGAAACGTTTTAATGATGTCCTATCTGGCATAGTTCAATTTTTCAAAAAACGCGATGAACCGACTCCGGAACTAGAAAATTCAATCTGGCTTAGAGATTTTGGTTTTCTCGTGAACATTACCGAGAAATTAAACGAACTTAATTTGCAGCTTCAGGAGAGAGACAAAGAACTAGCAGAAATGATTTCTGATATAAAAGCATTTATCAAAAAGCTGGAGTTTTGGGAACAAAACCTAATTAACAGCGATGCCAAGCATTTTCCTATTCTTTCAGAAAAAATATCTCAAAATCCATTAGAACCCTATGACAGCAAATATCATGTAGAAATAGTTTCTACCCTGAAGAATAACTTCAAAAATCGTTTTAAGGATTTCAACGAAATGGCTTTAGTAGCGCAGTTTGTTGTTTCACCCTTTATGGAAATTGATATCCAACAGTTTGCAACTTGCGTTATGCAGAACTTTGGCGAAGACATCGCTGCAACAGAAATGGAAGTAATTGATTTTCAAAATGATTTAGCCTTAAAATCGTTAGTCTCAAGTACCAAATGTATCTGGCCTATTGTAAGTAAAGACAAATATTCAGTTCTATGCCGTGTTGCCTTGAAAGTGAAAGCATTATTCAGTTCAACCTATTTGTGTGAATCTTCTTTTTCCAATATGAAGTTTATTAAGAACAAATATCGCAATCGACTTACAGATGAACATTTGGATAATTGTATTCGAATGGCTGTATCAAATTATACTGCAAACATTAAAAAAATTATCGATGAGTCTGAGTGTCAGCCTTCTCATTGAACGTGCTTTTTTATTTTTCAATGTTTATGTTCATGATAGTGCGTTACTTTTTTGTTGTTATTATTAACTATTTTTAAATCTTACGTGACATGCCGTTGTGGCTGGATAAAAGTTTGTGTTTATTTTTCAAACAACTTCGTTTGGTAGGTAGGAATGTAGTTATTATTAGTACCTATGTATTATGTATTACCAGTTAAATAAATAGTAAAATAAATACATATAATGATAAATTAACTGTGGATTATTTCATTTACGTTGCGTTACGTGGCTTCCGTGTGGGTAGCTCGCTGTTTATTCCAAAATTAACAAGTAGCTCAACACGTTGAAGAGGTTGGCGACCACTGCTTTAGAGGATCAGTATCAAATTTGCGAAAACGATTATAATAATGTACAATATTACGGAAGTAACATTGAATCGGATACCAATGGAACTGAAAATTTTCTCTTGGACTGCCGAACACAAAAAACAAACCTAGCAGAAATAAATATCTCCTCCTATAATGCGTTACCTTACGTAGAAATTGAAAACCCAAAATTAAAATTACTGATTGATACAGGTAGTTCTAGATCAATTATTAAACCATCTGTAGTAGAATATTTTTATCCGCAAACAATTTATCACGCTAATAGCGTAATAAAAACAGCTATTGGGAGCAAAAATGTTAAATATCAGGCAATGATACCAGCATTTTCGGAATTCCCTAGCGACCACGAAATTGATTTCATTTTATTTGATTTTCACGATTACTTCGATGGAGTAATAGGCTTAGTAGATCTTATTCGAATGAATCTTAATATTGATTTAGTTAACAAAAAATTAATAGGGCCGCATGTGCAAATTCCGTTTAAATTTCGACAACCCGTTGATGTTAATTTTTCGTTTTCGGTAAATCCCGAGGAGAAATTGATTAAGAATCTCCCAGTTACTGTGTATAATGGAGAAATTTTAGTTAACGAACGCAATATTGATAAACTTTTCAATCCACCAGATTTTGATTTTAACCCTTTAGAAACTTCTTCTACTGACAATAATCTAGGAGATATCGATCAAGTAATTCAAGAAGCACTAAACGAAAACCAACCAAATCCATATTTGGATAATGATACTATTTCCGAAATACTGGAATCATTAGGTGAAAATCATCCAAAAGTTAACGTAATTTCTGATATCCAAATTAAACCCCCTGTAACAACACAGCAAAACGACGAAACTGATCTAGAAACAGTACATACATCTCAAGAAAACCCTATTTGTACTATACCCATAACAGAACGGTCTTTAAACACATATAAAAATCAATTGTTTATAACAAACGGCGACATCGATTCAGTACAATGTCGAAAAAAGGTAATTTTTGAAAATTCAAGGTTCTACATAACGTTGCCGAAAATTAACGTCAAATATCACGTTATGCAACTTCTTAAAGAGTACATAGATCCTAAGCAAATATATGCCGCTTACTTTCAGCATTCCTCATTACCCAAAATTTTTGCTCTAATCGTTCAAGAAATATTTAAAAACTCATCTTTTAAGCTTATTCACTGTACTAAATTTCTTACAGACGTAGAAACGTTAGAAGACCAAAAACAAAAACTTGAATACTATCATATTAGCAAATCCTGTCATAGAGGAATAAACGAAATGAAAATGTCTTTAACTTCAAGATATTATTGGCCGAAAATGGCACAAGATATCGAATATTATGTTAACAACTGTGAAACATGTTTAAAAAATAAATACGACCGAAATCCTCCAGTAATTAAATTTAATCTTACTCCAACAACTTCAAAACCCTTCGAACACATTCATGTAGACACATTTAAAATAGCTAACGAAAGTTATTTGACTATTATTGACGCATTTTCACGCTACGGTCAAGCGTACCAATTGGATTCTGTCACAGGCATAGCAGTAGTGGAAAATCTTTTAAATTTCATCTCACACCACGGTTTACCTCAAAAAATAACGACTGACTGTGGTACAGAATTTAAGAACCAAGATCTAGAAAATTTCTGTAAATTGCATAGTATAGAACTCCACTACACAACTCCAAAAAAACAGTAATTCAAACTCCCCAGTGGAGCGATTTCATTCCACTCTAATTGAACATTTTCGTTGTTTAAAAGAAGATCACAAAAATCTCAATTCAAACCAGCTTATGAAGCGAGCTATATTAGGTTACAATAATGCAATTCACAGTGTCACAAAATTCACCCCGTTCGAAGTTATAAAAGGTCACATCAATAATACCAATCCCTTTTATTTAAATGATCATGTTATTGTATCAGACTACATTCAGGACCATAAAGAAACATCCAAAAAATTATATGAAAAAATCAAAGACGCTAATGAAAATGCCAAAGAAAATATTATTTCCAAACACAATGAAAATCGAAACGCTCCTCCAAATTTCGCAAATCAAAAAGTTGCATATTTGAAAACAAAATTTCGAGATAAAAAGTTACCAAAATTTAAAAAGGCTAAAATACTAGAAGAAACTGACATTAAGTTAATCACGGACAAAGGAACATACCATAAAAATATTGCTAGAAAACCTAAAATTAATTCCTTGTTACAGGAACCTAAGCGAAATGAGGCTACTAACCTTATTCCTGGTCCTTCAAATATTACGAGTACGTAGTATAGATGAGGATATTAAAATCAAAACAATTGACAACCCTATACTTCCTATACAGTTAGGAAATGCTAGATTAGTTTATAGTAAGCATACATTTTTACATTACTTAGATTTAAACGTAATTATTAATCAGTTAAATAACTTAAAGAAACAATTTTTCGTAGTTAGAGATAGTATAAGCAAAGTAAATATTACAAACCCTATATCCTATCACGGCTTAGCCGAAGGCATGCTACTCAGATCAGAATATTTAATTCAAACAATTCAACAAAAATTCGAAAATCTGCACCCTCATATTCGAAATAAAAGAGGCGCAATTAATGGCATAGGCAAAATTAATAAGTGGCTTTTTGGCAATCTTGATGCAGACGACGAAAAACGGAAAAAAGGACTTAACGCATGAAATAAATTTACAAATTTCTTTATCCAAAAAACTAATTGCCAACTACAATAAAAAAATAATAATATTAAATAAAAACCAAGAAAAACTTGAAAATGACTTAAAAACTTTCCAGGCAGCAGTTCAGAATACTATTAATGACCTCAGTACTTACATTACTTTTCAAGGCACAATCTCTCAATTGAATTTAGACTGTCAAATTTTAATAACTTTCATAGACAATATAGAAAATGCTATAGTATTCTCGAAATTGAATACCCTGCATAACTCAATAATATCAAGTTATGAACTCCGAGAGATGCTCAATTACTTAGGAAAAATATACAGTAAAACTGAAATTCCGAAATTCAAAAATCTCCTCACGTACTACCAATTTTTGGGAACGCAAGTAACTTTTGTAAACTCTAAATTAGTTTTTGCTATACACGTCTCTATAATAAGAACCGAAGTCCTGGACTTCTACCGTCTTTATCCAATTATCCAAACCCACCAAATTATTATTCCAAAACATCGATATTTGGCACTGAAAAACTCCAAGGCCCAGTTCGAGAAAGAAGAATGCCCGGTACTGGAAGAAACATTTTATTGCACCGAAAACTTCATTGTGGAAGACAACTGCACCCTTAGGCTTCTCGAAGGCAATCCAGCGAAAAACTGTCACGCCCTCGAAATATTTATAGAAGAGTCCATCATCAAGCAAGTCACCCAAGAAGAAGTGTTGATAATTCCTGCAAATCAAGAAAGGCTGTTTTCCAAATGCAAATCGGAGCAATATTTAGAAATAAATCTTCCATCCCTTATAAAGATTCCCAAATTGTGCGAAATCCAAGTGGACGGCAAGAAATTTATAAATGACGTTAAACTGCAACAAGGCAAACCGCTCATTTTACCGAAGTTTGGCATAGGACACTTTGAAATTTTGAAGCAACACAAGACTTCAAATTTTACAAAACTGGACATAGAAGAAATTTACCAAATTAGTGAAATCGCAAGACAACTAACACCAATCAAACAGATCGTTCATCCGGCAAACACCACCCCAATTATTAGCACCCTGATTGGTCTACTAATTCTCGCAATCATTGTGCTGTTTATTTTAACGTTTAGAAAACCATGCAAGAAATTATTGGAAATTCCAAAGGCAGCCGAAAAGGAAAATCAAAATGAAGCTGAAGAAGTGGAAATGGGCCAGAATCCAAAAAAACAACTCCGTTATTTTTGCATCTTAAGGAGGGAAGAGTTACATGCACCTGCTTATCAAGAACACGACGCCACGCTGATAAGGCACATCCCAGCTCATCGTTATCTCTTTGCCACATTGCGAATTATGTAAAATGTTAGATTCATTCTTTGCTTGTTTGTAACAGAGTTAAGACGGTTTTTGCTTTTACCTGTAATTACGAAATAAAGTTTATTTTTAAAAAGCTGTTTTTCCGATTTAATCATTTAACTTAAGTGAAGTATTTTCGTCTGCCCCGTAAGGGCAGTTTTTTTAAAAGAAACTACTCTATAGGTCGTAAATGTTGCATTTTACGTAAATATAATGTTGTATAATCCCTTTGACGCAAACATCTTTCCCCAGCCCACAAACAAAGTCCAATCGCTTTTCTTCGTCGTTTTGTTTCAAGGTGTGAATAAATGTGGGTTTATAAGGAATTAGTACATTGTGTATCTAGGACGGAAAGCGTAACATTTCCAGACGACTGTGAATGTTGTTGGGCGAGGCGAATGCCGAGCCCAACAACACAGGATATAATATTAAATTGGATCAAAGTACACCTAAAGTGGATTCAACCCAACTTTGAAGATTTAAATGGAAATTGAGGTTTCGTTCACCGTGATTGTATATAGTTCTATAATACAAATAACAGATTTCTTAAAGTACCTAGGTACGAAAACAATTGAACCATTACAATATTATTATTAAAAAGTGATTGCGACACTAAAATTTTAAGTCAAACGAAACTAGGGTAAAATACCTATTAACATATCTAGATGTTATGAGTATCTTAACTGCCTCAGATGTTGCTTTGAAATCGAGCTCATAGAACGAGGATTTTAAGACATCTAAGGCTGTTATGGATCACAACGTCCGTGGTTTGTTCAACAGTTTATCGGTTGCAGTATGGTAATGGTTGCCAAGTACGGTAAAGGAATTTTATCGTACAGATACAGTTGTTTCAGTGTGGTAATGGCTACCATGTGCGCTAAAAAACTATTACCGTACAGATACAGTTATGACTTAGTTACCAGCCTACTTTTGTATATGGAAACAAAGGCTTAATATCCTGAAACCGGTAAATACCTTAACGTTGCTAACATACAGAAACAATAAAAGTAATAATACGCCTATGAGGGAAGTATAAGAAACATGTTTGGTATGCTAAATACGCAGTACAAATAGGAGCTAACAATGATATTGGGTACTATCTACCCGAATCATAGATATGGCCATTGCAAATGCATGAATTTTCTCTAAGATAGCAGTTTATTGGTTGTTTGCTATTGCTGTTACGTATATGACATTAGGAGTGAAGGCTACTATGGGACGAATGTCATCAATTTCAAGAGTTTTTGACGTTCGTGTAAACATTGTTATATCATGAAAACGAAAAAACAGTGAAGATGGCAAAGAAAACACTATTTACTTATTTATTTATTTACTCACTTTAAACAGGCATCGGCCTAATCACATAAAGTGCAAATTTAACTAATTAATACAATAATTTTGAACTAAGCAATAGAAAACGAAAATAAAAAATAAGAAACGATCCAGCAGACGAAGCCTTCAGCAGCTCACTACTTTTATGTGAGAATGGCATGGTCATAGTAAATAATAATAATAATAATTTATTATAGTACGGAATTTACCGAATGGATAAGAAAAGTCAATACCTATCTAAAAGCAAAGAGACTTTCGCTAATTTCGGCATATCGGTAATCGGAATTCTAGTATAATGCGAGACCAACCTTACATCATTTATGTAATTATTCCAAATTGTGTAGCATAGCTTTAGCATGCCAGCCTGATGTTTGTTAATTCGAATCTGCACTATATCTTGATTAAATAGCAGAGAATTGGTAACCACAGATTTTTTTAGGTACAAACCCATGTTGGTTCTCACTTATACGTTTTTGAAAATGGCGAAACAGTCTTTTATACAATATTTGTTTAAAAACTTTAGGTGGAGCACAAATTACTGGAATAGGTCTGTAAATATTTATATTACATTTGTTCATCGCTTTAAATAAAGGCGTTACCAATGCTTCCTTCCATATTTCCAGATAACTGTTAGTTTTTATTGCCAAGTTATAAATAAATAACAGAGAATTTTGTAACCAGTCTGCACAACCTTTAATGAGGTACAGTGCTAACTTATCTATCCCAGCAGCTTTTTTAGGTTTCATTTTCTTGATAGCTTTGAGAAAGTCTTCAATAGTAATACCATCAACATTGAGAAAATAATTTGTAATGTCAGAAACAATAAAATTCAAGTTATAAGATGAAACACAATTCGAATATATAGAATGAAAATAATTAGCAAAACTTTCAGCAACTTGGGTATCAGCAACTTGGGTATTGACAAGGTTTAGGCTCCTCTTTGTGTTGCCTATAAGTTTATATTTATAATTTTATTTTAGTCAATTTAAATTGCCTTATTTACTTAATTTGGATATTCAAAATTATTTATGCTAGCTCCTGTAGATACACTCGACTGAAAATCAGAGTGGATTCCTTTTATTTAGATTGCTTATTCTGAAATTTGATGTTCTGATTTTAATTATGACAATTCAAAACTTATGTCAAATAGCACGTCAAACTATTTCTGAAAATACAATTACAAATACCTGATCGTTACATTGGTTATATGACAATATCAAATAGTAAGTGGTTCCTTAATTTTAATTAACTAGCAACCAGTGAGACAAATGTCTCATTTAATAAAACAAAAAAAAGCGTTTTTCAAATAGAACGCATATTAAATAAAAACAATAATATTTTTTAAAATCACATGATTGAAATTCGGTTCCTGACCTGACATGACCATTTCAAACATATAACTTACATAACTTTTTTCTCTATCTCTTACAGTTTGGCTGCTGAAACAGCGTCCCGGACGGACCAGCGTCCCGGACAGACAAGTCTATTAGATAAAGGATTCACTTTAATCTTTATTTTACTTCAGTTCTTATGTAATACCTGGATTCACCCACATTTCATCCAACATAGCACTCCTTTTCTGAAACCAATTTGTTCCACTCTGCAACCTATCACTCCACAACTGCTTTGCTTAAAATATTGGTGAAAGCTTAAACTGTCCACCAAACTGCCAAAATTGTTCAGAATCAGAATCTGAACCAACCCAGGAACCTAGTCTGTCCCATGAATCTGCCTACACAGCTCCACCATAGCAAAAATCCAAACAGACCTCGTTCGTAGTTACCTTACTTTAATACTCAATCTAAATCATTCATTTGAATTCCGTTACAGCTTAGCACCAAGAACTCAGACCAGAAACAATCCCCACAATCACGCTTACTCTCTAGACGACTTCCCTGCTATCCTCTTCTTTTGTAAATTGTTACTTACAATTCAATCGATACCAAAAAATGCAAAGTGTGCTCTCACAATAAATCCAATTGAGTAGATTTTTTCCTTTATTTGTTGTAGTTTATTCTTCCCACCTCATTCTTTATCTTCCTCCATATAGTCTGCATACCTTCCATCATTTTAACACACCATATTTTACTCTTTTTTTACACCAAGCAACTTTATCTTATAATCTTTACCCTTCCATAGGACAAATATGTTTTTAAAACTTTTAAAAAGATGTATTTTCTTTATATGTTATTACAAAAATTGGTTACATGCTTTTCGTTTCAAATGTTCTTATATCAATAAAAACAAACTCCTTAGCGATTTTACTTATTTGATTACTACCTCCTACATGCAATAGTCTATTTCGAAAAAGTATTTGTCATCATTTTCCAATTTCATTTTAGATATTAAATTAAGTTAGAATCATTCTGTTTCTCAATCAATTTCATGTTATTAAATTATAAATTCTATTTTCTTTATTTATTAAATGCATCTTAATAATTTAATTCTTAGAAGAGGTAACAAAAAAATGTATTAAGAAAAGTTGTTTAGAATAAATAGAGGTGGTAGACTTTCCATTTTCAGACAAATCAGCCCACGTGGATTTTTTAATTTTGTTAAATTTTTTTATACCAACATACCCTTTATCTTAGATGTAGGAGGCACTCAATAATTTTTTTAACATTTTAGTTCATGAACCAGTTCGAGTGCCTTCTACAGCCACGATAAAAAGTATGTTGGTATAAAAAAACCAAAAAATATTTAAAAAAATCAAAGTAGGCCGATTTGTCTGAAAATTTACAGTCTGCCATCACTCTTAATTCTAAATAACTTGTCTTAATACTTTTTTGTGACTAATGAAATCGTTTTAAACACCTTGCTACTGACGACGTAAACTAATGAAAACATGTTATTAAACAGTCGTTTTACAAACTTAAAACTGCCTACTAAAAGTCAATTCTACACACTGTCGTAGATAATAGTATATTATGTTATTAGGAGCAAAAGTTATATTTTATGTGGCGAGGCTGGACGGGTACATAAGTACAGCCGAGCCACATAAAGATACTTTTGCTCCGAATAACATATAGTATTTTTTCTTCAAATGTTTTTATAACAAATTATTTACAACTTTGTGAACAAAATTCGAAGAAAATTACTTGATCTCGTCAGCGGCAGATAATATTATCTGCCGCTTGGCAATAAAGTGACAGTTTAGCATCATCAATCCAGCAGTATAATGCCATATTTTACTGCCGTTTGAAGAAAAAATAAATTATAATTAGGATCGCCTGTGATTCGTGTAATACGTTTGGCAGTGCTGAAGTGAATTGTCAGTCTATGTCAAATTCGAGGTTAGTAGGTTAAGTTTTGTTTGTTATTTGACACAGACTGACGCAAAATTTAGCCTAAAAATTTTGAATTTGACTTATCTTGTGTTACCAACAATGCAGTAGTTAGTGACATGGTTTTATGTTACTAGTGGCTTTTATCTCGCTAGTCTATAATGGGTTACTTTAGAGGTCTAAGATCTATCTGGTAATAACCTTATAACTAGGAGGTGTTGGATAAAAGTTTGTTATACCAACTTAACCGTTAGGTTCATCTCTATCACTGTCAGCGCTATGGAGGGAGCTTCCGTTAAGAGCCGGCGTCCTATTTTTAGGACGGTCTATAATTTCGAAACTGAAGAGTTTATTTTAATTCTTTGAGGTCGTAGACAGCACTGTTTCCCAAATAAAAGGATTCATAAAAACAAAAGCATTTTTTTTAAATTTACGATTTGGGCCTTAATGGATTAAGGTCGTCCATATAAAGTAGATGATTATATCTAATTTTTTCTCGCATCTTGTAATGCAGCATACTGTATGTATGATATATTTAATTTAAATAATTATATCCAGATATCTAATGTATATCATGTGATACAACTGGTGGGGTAGTAAGGGCAACCAGAAGGTTATTTATATTTTGTGAGTAACAAAATATCTTGAATTTATAATCTACGCGAAATAGTCACGTTAAGGGTTAAATTCCCGTTAATTGTGAAAAATAATAATTGCTGACTTTAAGCCACAAATATTATTCAAATATATAATTCAATATTATTTGATTCCATTTAACGTGGTATATTACTATGAAGCCAGTAAAACCACTGAAAGTGAGTGTTGTGGTATGCTGTTGAACTGAATATTCAAGTAATAGAGTTTTTAAAGAGCTACAACGAGCTTTAGATTTGGTCGGGAACAACCAGGAGGTGTTTGCTGACTAGAATTTATCTAGTTTGAAGCCGAGGTAGAGCGTTCAGGTACAAGATAAACGTTCAGAAGGTTAATGACCATTTCTTACAAAATAAAAAGAAATTATAAAAGCAAGTTTGCTGCGGCAAATCGTTAAGCTATTGTAATTATATTTAGAAGTTAATTTTAGAAGAATTATTTTTTTAAATTCAATAGTGATTTGAGTATTCAACGTTTTCGACAATTATATTTTGAAATTTGAACATTTTGGAATTAGGTTATATTTATAATTTTCCTTTTTTAATCAAGTTTGGATACATTTAACATTTGATTAAATTATTTTTTTGACAATCTGTATTTTATTTTGTAATGTCAGATCAAACTTCAATGTGTTACTAACAAACTGAACATACAAATTTAACTTTATGAAGTACCTGAAACTTGCATTTGATTGTTACAATCAAATAGTTATTATAATTTAAAAGGAATTTGGTCTTTAGTTTCAATGGAGGCAGTTGTTAGTTGAAGATTAACCCATTCAGCTGGGAATTAGGAATTCCATTGCTTATAAACCTGACTAGTCGTGGCTTAAACAATAATATTTACATGACATAATTTCAAATGTCAAATTGATTTAGGAGTTACGTCAATTCCTACTTATCGTATTAAGAAGTAAGGTAAGTACACAAGTGAACTGTGCCTGATGGTATTTCTTTTAATAATTAGTAAAAAAGTATATTTAATTTAATACTACAAAGTGTAGCTAGAATATATTTCAATTGGCAACTCAAGTAGGGTTCAAAAGGGGGTGCTATTACATTTTGGCTGACAACGTAGAGCTTGACATTAATACAAATAACACCGCCAGAAGGAGTGTTATATTACGTTTTGGCACCTCAAGTTGGGCTTCAAAAAAGGAGTTATATTTCATTTGGCACCATAACGTGGGGCTAGTTAGATCTATTTCAATCTGTGGTCTAAAACCAGCGCTTGAGTTATTAAGCAGCGCTGACAAAGGGTTAATTGCAAGACAAAACCAGACCGGGCTTAGAGACCCCTGGAAAATACTCTTCTTTGTATGAATGTTGCCTATATTATTTTTGTTTAAATTCAATGTCGTCTTCTAGTTGGTCGTTACATGTAGCATTAACTGCCGTACGCTAGGGTTGATCTTATAAACTTCTAAAATTTTTGTTAGCCAACTAAAAGACACGAGTGCCTTGTAGCAATCGGTGTAGAATAAAATAGAATAGAATAGAATATAACTTTATTTACATAGGATCATACATGTATATAAAATGTAATAATAAAATACATAATATGATAGAATGGAAAACGTCAACAGAGGCTACACTAAGCAAAATAGTGGAAAAATTCATCCAAATGGTATGGTTCTATATTTAACAGTAGATTATATATTTTGCTTTTAAATGTCTTAAGATTTTCTATAGATTGTAGTGAGCTAAGTAAAGTATTAAAGAAATGCAAACACATGTAAAACGGAATTCGTTCGTACATTGCGAGGCCGTGTTTTGGAAATATATAATGTTTAGTTCTTGTGTCATAAATACCACTTTTGCAACACTCTACTAAAAGATGCCTGCATTTAAAAATGAATGTCAAGCAACTATATATACAGAGCCCCACAGCTGTTAGAAAGCCATTTATTTTAAAGAGACCTCGACAGCTCTCGTTATATTTTAAATGTAATATCAAGCGTAACATTCTTTTTTGCAATATAAAAATGTGGTTCAGGTTGCCCATACAATTGTTTGCCTAGAACATTCTGCCAAAGTTCATCTGAGATTGAGAGTTGGCGAAGTACAAAATTTTTAAGGTGTTAAAATTAAATAAGTCTTTTAAGACTCGAAAACTGTAGATGGTAGAATTAAGCCTTTTAGTTAAAAACTGAATATGTATTTGCCAGTTCAAAGTTTGGTCTAGATACAGTCTGAGACATTTGGTGTAATCATAGATTGTAATTTTATCGTTGTTTATTATTACTTCGCCTGGCAAACACAATGTAGTTCGATTGGTTGTAAAAAACATACAGCTGGTTTTCGCTTTGTTGAGTACTAGACGATTCTAGTGTAGCCATCTCTCAATTTCGATGAAATATGCATTTACTTCAGATAGAAGTTCGTTTAGAGAGCCGTTTTTAAGCAGTACCTACATTTGTGTCATCCGCGTAGTTAAAAGCCCTATGACAGGAGCCACTCAAAATTGATGACATATCATTTATAAAAATAATGAATAACAGCGGGTCTAAAATACTGCCTTGTGGAACGCCTAGCTTAATTTCTATAGGTGGTGATAGATAGGTTTTGTTATCTCTAATAAGCTTAACTTGTTGAGTGCGTCCTGTCAAGTAACTTCTGAGCAACGCCAATACATTGTTCCGAATTACATAGGAATAAAGTTTTTTACAGATTATTTTCTGCTCAACACGGTCGAATCCCTTGGAGAGGTCGAGAAACATTCCACATGGAGTTTCTTTACTCTCCAATGCATCCAAAATAAATTCTGTGAGATAAAAAATTGCTGTGTCTATACTACGGCCTTTTAAGAATCCATGCTGACTGTTGTTGAACAGTTTGAACTAACCAATCTATAGTACAATATTTTTTCAAATATTTTTGAAAAAGATGTCAGCAAAGATATGGGGCGATAATTTTCTATCTGTTCATGATCATTTTTCTTTTAAGGCGGTATGATTACGGCTGCTTTGAGCTGAATAGGAAACACATCATATTTGAAAGAGTTATTCAATATATGACGCAACGGCTGAAGAACCAAGTTAATACTCCGTGTCACAAGGGAGAGGGGGATCTCATCGTGTCCCAGAGCATGTTTATTTTTTAGTTTGCCAACAACATTAACTATTTTCTCATCAGTTACGTCAAATAATTACATTGAAACATTGAATTTAAATTGAATTCTATACATGAAGAGTTGAAATCTGTGGCTGATGGCAATTGGTTAATTAAATTAGAAGCTATGTTTGTAAAATACTCATTAAAAGAGCTAGCCAAAACCTTTGGGTCACCTGAACAAAATTTACCTTTAGATTGTCGCTTATTATTAAATGTTAGGTTATTTACTAGGTTCCAAACAGCTTTGAATTTATTATAAGCTGATGTGATTTTATCATGATAGTATTTATTTTTGCTTCTTTTAAAACACGGTTGTACGTTCTTTTTGTGTTCCTATATGCTGTCTTAAATATAGGAGCATGGAGTGATAACACGTAAATGTGTCTAATTTATTCTTAATAGACTTTAATTCTTGGTTATTAGGAGTGTAAATGCGTTTTCTATGCTTTAGTCGGATATATACTAAAGTAAAACAGTTATAAAAATAAAACAAATATACCGCCATGAAGGTATCCCATTGTTTATTTACTTCACTGTTTGGCAAGTCATATATGTCTTGCCACGACTGTTCACTGAGGTTTTGTGAAAAAGTATTAAAATTCGCGTTATTAAATACACGAATTAACCTTTTTTGTGCAAGAAAAAACATTACGCTTATAAAAAGATTAATGTCCAAACAAGATTTAGAAATTGATTTAGATGTGCTTGCGATTCTGGTGTATTCTTTAATTGCAGTGTTTACATTATAACTGTGAAGTAAGAAGAAAAAATTGTCTCAATCTTTACTTATCTTTAAAGTAGGGTAAGCCACCCAGTGATTGGCCTCCTATTTTAATAACTAGATTTGAAAGCTCACTATATTTCACCAACTACCATAATGTGAACGACGCCTTACGTTTTTGATAGGTAATAGAACCAAATTTATAAAAAATAGGTTACTTTTACTTATCTCTTAGTAAATTTTGCAGAATTAATTAATCAGTTCTGTGGATACCAAAAGCTAGTCATTGGCCGCACTTATTCAACGATTGGCCCCCAGATGTTTTAGTTATTGGCCACTGAATACAAGTGAAAAAGAAAAAATAATTAGGTGGGGTTTTTATTTAAAATAAAATTTATTTAACCGAAATACAAAAATAAAATATATAGATTTATATATAGTATATTCCAAATAAAACGCAACTTAACAAAAAATTCCAAATTAGTTCAGAAACAAAACGCATTTTTGTTTTTTCATTTATATTATTTGCAGGTATTTGTGATGCTTTAAACAAATTTGACACGTAAATATACTAGAGTTCAATTTGTGCAAGTTTAACAGTTAATGCATAAGGCATAGTAAACACGTCTGTATGAAGTGCATTTTACCCCCAAGTTTTGATACTCAGTTTTTTAGTGCAAGAGTAACAGAACCTGTGGAATAATGTCTGTTTTGTGAAAGTAAAAGCAGATTTGACTTCTGAGTCGTTTTCGGAAAAGAACCACTTCTTCACTTTTGTCAATATTTGTTCTCTTCTGGTCTAGCCCTTCTTAGTGTGCTTCCTTTTCATAATGGTCCACAATTTTTTCAGGTGAACATTATTGCATGTCAACTTCTGTTAAAATCTTACTCCTTTTTTCATAACTATTCTTGCAGCCTGGAAGGTTATTTTTATTTTCTTTTTCACAATGTTAATAATTTTCTTCAGCTACTGCTAGGATCCTCATCTGATCTTCTGGTATCTTATTTTCTTCAATGGCGTTTGCTATGTCGCTTTTATTATCATTCATCAAGCAGCCTGTCAAATTCTTGTCTAAATATTTTTGAATTATCTCCACGTCAACTTTCTCTTTTCTTATTTTCTCAGTACTCGTTTGTTAGAGCGATTTTTCGTGTGTGAATTTAGAGAGCTCAGTCTGTATTTTAGGTTTTTTAGGCAGACATTAGAAGTTGTTCTCTATCTGACATTCTTTATCGTTTTAGTATCTTTAACCTTCTTTTTCTCATTTTGTTTTTCAAGCCTCATCTTTTTTTCTCTTCCTTCTCAAGTAGTTTCCGTTTTTTTAAGTCCTCTTCTTCTGCTTTCCTTTTCAGCCATTGGGTAGACGTAATCGCAAAGGGTATTTTTTGGATTTCTCTTTTACCATTTCTAGTAGGAGTTTTAGCATACCATAATGTTTTGTTTACCGAAATAGAACAATCTTTTTTTGACCTTCTCTGAGCTGCAAAGTAGCTTTTGGAATTTTGCATCTTTTTGAAACTTCTCTTAAAGGTTTTCCATTTTAAATTTCCTCAAGAGCTTTTTGTATATCGTTATCGGTGTATTTATTGTGATATTTTTTCGCCCAGAACCATTTTTGGCATTGTCTTCACCTAAAAATAGGTAAGTTTCAGTAATTGGCCTTTAATGAAATTCAGTTATTGGCCCCCGGCCAGTCACTGGGTACGAGGCAATTATTGGCCAGATTTTAAAACAAACTGAAACATATACATTATTTCAATACAAAGCAAACCATAAAATTGATTTAGTACGATTACTTGAAAATTTCGAAGATTGGCCATGCGACCAATCACTAAATAAAACGTGCAACATAATATTAGTGAATGGCCTCCAGATTTTATAGAGAATTTTAGGTTTTAATGTACCATCATATCAAAATTCCATCGAGCATACTATTAGAAAGGTACTAAACTCATTTCTTTAGTAATAACATGTACTTAAATATTTAGACAAAATGACTTACCACTAGCAGCACACTCTTGTCGGAACACACAATATTTCCAGTAACTACAGCTTGTTCGGTTCACTACTTCCTATACCGTTACCTATTTGTGAAACTGGTGGGAAAATTCTTAGCTTGTTTGACACCAGATAACTAAGCAGTGTTGCCAGATTGTGCTGATCTATACAGATACAAGATTAATATCTACAAATTCTTAATAATTTGCGTTTTACGGCCAATAACTAGATGCTAAATAGGAAAAGGCCAATCACTGGGTGGCTTGCCCTATCAACATTAAAGTCCCCTGAAATAACAAACGGAATGTTTTCTGGTAAGAGTTTATCCAATATTTTGCTTAATTGAAGCAAAACATCGAAGATAGGCGCTGAGGGTGGACAGTATACTGATAAAACTAACTTATAGTTATCTATTGTAATCTGCATAGCTGCGCACTCAAATACACGTGGCACAGAAAACATTATCAGATCAAGGCGCTCTTTGAATAGTATGCTATCACGACAATATACAGCGGATCCACCGTGTTCTCGCGAATTACGGCAGAAATGTGACGCTAATTCGAAACCCGGTATTACATACGCTTTCAACAGACTGTTCTATACTCTGCCAGTGTTCCGTAATGGCAAGTATGTCACAGCAGTTTTCTGTAATAATTGCTTTCCAAGAGATTGTACATTCTGGTGTAGAATTTTCAGTTCAAAGTTCCGGGGGTAGTTCTATTTACTTTTACTTTGGCTATTTGAGACGATACATACACATTTCGCTGACGAAGGGCCAGGGACCCCCGTATCACAGTAAGAGCACTTTACTTTCGCCCGTGTATTTGTTGGTGCAGTTAGGTTAAGTCTGTTGCTGGTGCCTAAATATGAAAATTTTGTTTTGGGTATTTAAAGTAAAATCTATTTGCAAATAATGGTTCTGGCCAAAAACTTGGATTAACGTTTTCGAGGGCACTCCAACTTTAAATAAAGCATATTTTCCCACAGATGTTTTTGTGGTCTCTATGACGTATGGTGCATTTCCCGCCTTTTTAATCAGATAATAAGCAACTGGAAGTTGTCCATCGTTTTTTGCAGTGCCCTTAAAGCTTTCTGTGTTTCTTTGAGTTCTCTTCTTCTTCTTTCCTCTGCCTTCAACTAATTTCCAGTCGTTGACCGTATTTGCGTGCTAAAGCTGGGTATTGTTGAAATTAGGAGCTGGATTAATGGGAACCAACGGTCTCGGTGGCAAGTTTGCAGCTACAGTATCAGCCATAGTAGTGCACGAAGGGGACTCCGGTATATTTGCAGTCGCTGTAACATTTTTCGTGCGCTGTGTATGAGAGTTGTTAAGTGCAGTTTGCGAATTAGCGTTTCCTTGCGACCGTACCCGTTGTGCCGCTTCAGCGCGATTATGACGTAGCTCATTGTTTACATTAGGTTTCCCGCCATGTAGGTTAGAGGTTAGATGGCTTATAATTAAGTTCTGTGTTACAATAGTAGCTTTATCGATACATGCCTGTTCTTTGAGGACATCTATTTCCCTTTTAAGAGCCACACGCATTTGGAAAGTAGCTCTTTGGACTCCTTTCCTTTCACATCGAGCACACGCAGGTACGCCAAATTTATCCTCGGATTTAGCACAAACCAGGTGGTAATTAGAATCGCAAACAAGATACTTAAAAAGTCCCTGTTCGATGCTTATATTGCACCCCTCACATAATGGGCCGATGATAGTAGAACTTAAAGAACTTAAATTAATATCGCTGTCAGATAGAGATCGACTTAACTTCTCCGCCATCTTGGGCGAATGGGTGTAACAGGTATGCAGGTTACAATTTTTCAGGTATGCCTGGCTCATGGTAACTGCATCTATGGTGAGTTGTTCTTTGCAGCCAAGAGCATTTCTGACACAACCTTTCTGTTCAAATGCAAAGATGCTGTGGGTCTCGCAATGTGCAGATATTATATCATTAATAAGAGCGGTGAGTAACTTGCACAAAACAGAAAGATATGCTATTGGTCGAAAATTTCTAGGGTCTTTTGGACCACCCTGTTGTATATTAAGTAAGTTGTTGCAGTTGTGAAGATGTTCGGCGGAAGTTCAGGGTTAGTAATTAGCTTGGAGAATCATCGTTCAAGAAGTAAGTGGTATGAAGCGAATTGTTTAAGCCAAAAGTTTCAGGTCCTGGGGACTTCCCGTTCAACATTTTCTTCAAAGTGGTTAAGTATATCTTCAGAAGTATATTGCACTTCCGGCATTTCAGGTATACGCTCTGTTTCTGCAAGAATTTCGGTCAACCACGGGACGTTTATATCCGCTATTCTGCTCCAGCCTAGATCAATTGCCAATACTCCATGAATTTGTGACTGTCTGCATCTGTTGTAGTGATATCCGGGGAGCTATCTGTAAGAGATCGATACAATTTATTTTCTCCTCTTTGAAAAGAGTTGTTTTGTTGTTTCCTTTTAGTAGACTCATGTATCTACTAAGGCGTGCAGCCTTCGCTTTGGCTCTTTGACGCAGTACGTCGCGATAAAGAATTCGATTTTTATTTGGTTCTGGTGCACTAGGTGATATTTTATGATCTCATTGATATTGCTTACAGTTTTCTTTGAGCGCGTTCTATTCAGATATTCTGTTATAACATCTGCTTCCGCTCAAAGGTGGTCGATGTCCTCGCTTAGTCGGATTTATGACGCTGGAGTAGCTCGTGTATCTTTTGCAGACGATTGGGGTGCACCATTAGAAGGAGTTAGTTTCGGACTGTTAAAAGCTCGATACCATTGGCAGCTGCATTGTGTATTGCAAGTTGAACTGCGTTTAGATCTTTTAATTGAAATGATACTGCATCATTAATGTGTTGCAGTATTTTCCTAGTGCCTGTTTTGGTTATGATTCGTGAAATTCGAAGCTTTTCTAATGGGTTAGTCGACTAATAGAATCTAAAGATACTGATGAATAGTTTTTAAACTTTCTGCTGTTGCGATTTAACGTTGTTAGGATCAGTAGATGAGCTGTTTGAATTGTTGTGTGCTGCCACAGCTGGGCAAATTACTTTTAAAAAGTAATTAATTACTAATTACCAATTACCACCCAATGAAGTAATTTAATTACCAGAGAATCTATTACTCACAGGAAATAGTCATTCAATTACCAATTACTTGGTAATTGTAATTGTACAACATCAATTACTTTTTCAATTACTTTCAATAGAAATTATTGTCATATATGTAGTTGTATATAGTAGAAATTTCTTGCAAGTTGCAACTATCATTAGTGTCGGTTCGATTCGTAATCGTAATCTAAAAATGCTTAATTTTTATGTTTTGTTAACTATAGTAACCTACATAGTTTATCATTCTTGAAGGTTTTTTGATAATTAAATCTTGTAGCTACATGCACCGTTCACCGAAACCAAAAGTGTTTAGTTTGTTTATTTAAGATGTAAGTAAGTAAATAAATAAATTCAGGGATAATAATTATACAGGGTGTCCCAAACAGAATGGGAGACTGATTGGTTATAGATTCCTTAGGTTATAATAAACCGATTAAACCTAATATACCTTAGTGCAAGATTCCTTCAGTAAGAACTTGGAAGTTCAATTCTAATTTTTTTATTTTGATGCTAATTTCCACATAGGTTATCACTGAAGTTGAGCGTTTTATCAGGAATTTGGATTTAGTTGCCGCAGTCCGTAAGGCCAAAGCAAATAAACTACATGAGGGATAAAAAGCTTCCAATGCCGAGTGGTACATTGTTCCTTTTTAATCGTGAAATCGCGAAATTACAACACTTTAACCAATTTTTGTAGGTTATGTTAACGTCAGTTGACGTTTACCTATCGCCCAGCCGCCTACAAAAAGGCGTAAAACAATGGATTACTTCACTGCCGATTTCTAGTATCTTAGTTGACGATTTCGACGTTCTTCACTGCTGATTTAAAAAAAAATTGAATATGAAGAAATGTCGAATTTCATTTTGGCTAAATTTTGTAATGGCATTAGAAAAAATAGCACGCTGAATATGTTGTAAAAGTAATTTTTCCATGTTCGCTTTGCTCTTAAATTAAATGTTGAAAAACTCTCACTTTTCTTAACTTGTAGAACAATCTCCTATTAAATACGCCTAACATGAAGCTGAATGATGAAAATATGTAACTTACTTAAGTATACAGGATGCTGCATTGTTTGACAACACAATTCCATTTAGATTTTCTAAAGAGCACTACATAGTGATTCAATTGGTGCAACTTGAACATTTTTGGTTGACTTAGTTCGAAAATACCTTTTTTATCTTTTTATGCGAAAGTGACATTTTCTGTCGCCTGTTAGGGGTTTCCCGAAAATATACGTATGGTTCCGTGGTCGGTTTCCAATGGCAGTGAGAGGGAATCTAATAGATTGGCTCCCGTTGCAATTAGAGACGGGAGGCAATGTGATTAATAATAAATCAATTAGCCTCCTGATCTTCATATTTAAATATTTTCGAATGCAGCTGAATGCAAGAGATACTCTCAACATTAAATTTAAAAGTATCATATGTATCACTCAGGATTAAAATGTCATTTACTCCCTTGCATGATTACAATTGACTAGGTAGGTACTGTTCTCGCTAACGCTGGGGTAGTAGCTATAAAAAATGTGTTAGGTAACTTTTGAAATTTTACAACAAAATATCAAATTGGTGTTGATCAGGAACTGTTGGCAGGTGTCTGATAAACCTAGTTGAAAACGGCTGATTGAAATAAGAATTCGTACATCAGATACAAAAACAAAATACATTTGCTCAGGCACGTAACTATGAAGTCATTTTTATATTCAAGAGACCTTTATACCATGTTTTCAAAAATAAATTACATAAGGGCTGGCCATGGAAAATAAAACTAATGTCGACAGCAAGCTTTAGAGACAGAAATCTTTAGAATGTTCAATCACGATATCAGCGTATAATATAAACTTACGACAGCAGCAACAGTGATGACAGTTAACGAATTCTAAAGCTTGCTGTTGACAATACTTTTATATTCCACGGCCAACCCTTATGTAATTTATTTTTTAACACACCGCATAAGAAACGGGGGGGAAATACGTATTTTATAAAATTACTGTCAAGGCTCGACAAATAAATTACTCAGGTTTCTTTCATATTTTTACTTGGAATTTCAAAATCTTATTAACATCTTTAATAATACCTATTAATTTTATCAAAATGTTAAATAATACCTTTTTATTTTAAGTGTAGGGCAATAAAATATCTGCAGTTACATAAATTGGGTCACTATAGACTGTTCTTAAGAAAAATAAATCGAATTTTGTGTAAAATCATTAAGAAGCCAATATTTGCATGTCTCGTAGTTAGAATGGGGTTTTTAATGTTTTGCCCGTCATCGCAACACCCTGTATAACGCAAAGAATTAATGTTGGATGAGGTGATCGAAATTATAAGAAAGTCACGATTTTTATAACACACTATTCCAGATTTTTAATAGTAATCAAAGCTAACATGCTGCAGCAGACCGTAATAGTTATTTACTATATAAAAATGGGATAAATGCATCATTAATATACGTGTGTGTAATCTACAAACGAGTGCGTAGCACGAGCTATACGAGTATAAACATAATGATGCATTGTCACACATGTATTGTACAAAATTTTATCTACAACCCCCCAAAATTGAGAAAAGTGCATTAAGAAAAATGTCAGATCTGTCAAATATTTTAGTAGGCAAATGTCATTATGTCATTCATTTGACAACACTTCAGGTAGGTAATGAAGCCATTAGTGGCGACAAGGAATGGATAATTTACAAAACGTTCAATGCAAGAAGCGGTAAACTTATGCGGCGTTTTCAAATTGCATTAGTACCATACCCCATACTTACTGCATGTTTGAGTCAACCAGGCATGGAATTTTGCAATTAGGAAAATTTTATTTGTGTGTTTTACGCTGTTTATATATTATGTTATCGGGTTTGGCCCGTTTAGTTCAATTTCTCACTCAAAAACGTAATTTTCTGGACTTGACGCCTTTAACACTTGCACGGCAGTATAACCCTATGCTTGTACACCGTTTAAAACAAGCAAATAAAAATGAATAAATTATTATTATGAACCAATATCGTCTAATGAAGCTATTATAAATTATATTTTTACCGTAGGTATTGTAATCTATAATGTAATTACCGCAAATACAGCTTTAGCGTCTTCCACAATAAATATTAGCTTTACTATTACAATGTACTTACATATCACATCTATATACACGCACCAATGCACTCTTTGTGGACGCGTCGTCTAAGATGGGAATGTTGCTGTTATTCGACTAGTCAGAGGAAATCATAAATTAGGCTTATATTGGCTCGGCAAGACCCTATTCCCATTTGCTTAATATGTAACTTAATACGAGCTTATCGTATTTATTGCGTTCTGGAGATTTAGCATCCAATCGAGGTCAGTAATTGAGTAATTAGATTGCCACAAAGTAATTCAAATACCGCGAGTAATTTCAATTACCACAGGTAATTCAAATACTTGTAAACTAATTTAAATACTTTAGAGTAATTTAATTACACAAAAGTAATTGAGTAATTGAATGTAGTAATTAATTACCTTCAAAAAGTAATTGTCAAGTACTTTTTAACAAAAATGGTAATTCCCAATTACAATTACCGTATTTTGAAAAGTAATTCAATTCCAAGGCAAATAAACAAAAAGGAATTTAATTAGTAATTTAATTACAAAGTAATTAATTACTGCCCAGCTCTGTTTGCTGCGAGGCAGTAGCAACTTCAGTATTAGTTTGTACATTTGACAGATCTCTCCCTACCCGGCTTTACGGTGTATAGCAGATATATTAGTAGGATCATGGTGGCATTTTTTATTATGCTGTTTTTTCTGTCCGCAACGTTCTGCTCTGTAAGTTTCAATTCCCGGTGCAACATTAAGAATTTTTTGTGGAGATTACATTTCGAGTGAGAGAGTGGTTCGTCACGATACTCGTTAATGAAAAATTAGCTACGGATGACTTCAGTATTCAACTCGATTGTCCACTTTATACGTCGAATGCGTGGAATGCCATGGAAGCAGTGCTCTGGACATCGAGATGCAAGCTATCAGAACGTGTAGCCTTCTTGTTTTTCCACTCGATCTTGAGAAGAAGCTGTCGCTTGTTATAAGATAAAGGCCCGCCTCCTCAGCTTAGCATCACCAGTGATTTACACTAGTGGCATTTCCCACAACGGCGTTGGATATGCCCTGGCGCTTCGCAGGTAGCTTTGGTCTTCCAGGGCAATTAACTGTTTTTCTACCCATGGTGGAGGCGGGTTTTCTCTTTAACGCAGGAAATGAGGCATTTTTACCCCACTACCAGGTAACTCAGGGTCCGTGGGGTCGTCACTCTCCAAATAGTCGCCTAGGCGACTATCCCTATTATTATGATCGGAATGTTAATCTTGTAATGATTTTTACTGTTTCGTATACCTAATGGGTCATAACATCTAGTTATAGATGTTCAAAGTTTTTTTACGGTGTCACAAGTAGTACGAATCACTGCTTTCTGCAAGAATCATCATAACTATAATAAAGCAGAACACTTCCCAAGGTCAAACATGCATGCGCGTGGTCTATGTGTAGTTCGATTGTGGGCGTAGTCTTGATATTTGCAGCGTTGCCAGACCTGGTACAATTCTACGAATCTGGTACATTCTGAAACCGTTTCTGCAAAAGTATATTTTTAAAACGCGCATGCATTCAGTCTGGCAACCCTGCATATTCTGACCCGAGTGGTGCCGACCTACCGATGCCAGCGGTGACGTAACCGATCTTTGCCGTTTATGTTTGGAAGTGTGGTTAAAGTTTCGAGATAATGAATTGGAGTAATTCTTCTTCAGCTTTCCAGCATTTCACCAGTGGAAAGACCAAATTGAAGGACGCACTTTGTCATCGTATGGACTTCACACTTCATCTAAATTGCTGGCGGATGGCAGTAAGAAACAATATTACAACTGTCTTCGCTCTGTAAACTTTTTGTGTGTTCTAGGCAAATTAAAACAAGGTGTAACTTTTGAGCACATATTAAATGATATTCGTGATGCTGGATTGACGAAAGAGGAATCACAACAAATCCTACCTTTATAGAAGAAAGACTTGCACAATATCGCAAGAGATTTTCGTATAGAAAAAGTCGCAGGCAATTTGCATAACCTCCGATAAAAGAACTGGTGATTATATAACTAAAAATCATAACATTGTAGTAAATAGTGAAGTAGTACAGTGGAGTAGTCATGCAAAAAACCTAGGTATTATAATAGACGATAAATTATCATTCGAATTGCATGTGAGACATATTTACCAAATGTCATTTATGAAATTACGTACTTTGTATAGCTTAAAATATTTATTAGACGAAAAAACCAAACTCATGTTAGTTAAGGCGCTTTTTTATGCGCATTTATACTATTGCACTATGGTATTTTTTCCAAATCTCACATAATTCAACAAAACTAAACTACAGCGAGTACAAAACGCTTGCGTAAGATTTGTCTGTAACATTACATACAAAGAGCTCAATGTAAAACAACGTAGTATGTATCTGTAGTAGAGGTGGGCAATCCGATTCATTTTTGGGAGTCGATTCTTACGATTCAATCAATCAACATGAATCGATTCATTCGATTCGTTCATTTGAACGATTCAGTTTCGTTCGGTTAGGTCCCCCTGAATTTTAGGTTTTGCACCGAGCGCGTCTGTATTCTTGAAACCAGACGGAATGTCTATGTATGAATCATGAACCTTCCATACTATCTTTGCTATGCTTGCTAAAATGCGCTTGGCGCTTGGTCAGTTATCAGTTTAATTGCATTGCAGTTGCAGGTATTACTTATGAAACAGTGGCACCAACCAAGTTTAAGATTCGGTTTCGTTTAGTTCGTCCCGTTCGCGTTCGGGTTTCAATTTTTGAATCGCGCATTGCGTCGTACGATCAAAATCTAATACAAACGACGAACCGAGACAAGAAGAAACCGATTCATAGGATTCACGATTCTTTATTCAGATTTAAATCACGCTGCGCAGCGTCGTACAAAACGTAACTTCGAATCAATTGAACGACGAATCGAGACAGGAAAGAACCGATTCAGACGATTCTTTGGTCGGAGTCGTTCAAATGAACGATTCGTTCATGAATCGCCCCACCTCTAATCTGTAGAGTAGAGTACCTACAGGCGTTCTGGGACACTTCCGGTGGTTTGAAACTTGGCTAAGTGTCACGTGGCGGCCTCTGGTTTGAAACTTGGCTAAGTCTAGTCGAAGGTCACGGGCCTAGCCGAGGTCAAGGTCACAGGCCTAGCCGGTGGGCGTGGCCTAGTCGGGATCATTGACCTCGATCACTTCCGGGAATTTTTTGGGTTAAAAGTGTAGTTTTTGAAATTTTCCCACGCTCGAGCGTCTGAGTACGCAGACATGTCTATTCATGCAGGATGTTATCAGTAAATCAGAAGCTATCAACATTTTCTCAGGCTCGACCGGATGTGAGTCATCGTCTGACAGACATGCATATTCTTGCAGGATGTTGTTGAACAATGGCATCCCTTGTTTTAAAATCAGCACGATAATTGGACAATGAAGCTATTGTTGTCTGGAGGAATTTTTGCTGACAGCCACTATAATATAGGTAAGAAAGAGGGGTTGGGCTGCTATTCAACTACCCTGTTTTAACTACCTGTTTGAGAAAATGTGCAAGGTTGCTAAAAAATAAACCGAATTAATTGTGGTCTAATAGTATATATCGAATTATTTCCAGCTAAAAAGATGCAATATAAAAATCCAAACCATTTTAAATAACTTGTTAGGTTTTTGTTTTATTACGCTTTCGACGAGATGTATGTCTGGATATTTAACTCGAATAGGCCGATTGGAAGCATCTTTTAGTAGATAGGTAATGTGTTCGATCCCACTGAAGGACTGTTTAAGCGGTGGACAGTATATAACATAATACAAAAGTGTTGCGGTCTTAGAGACATTGTTTTTGTAAGCAAAGTAAATATTACGTGTTTTTTCCAGTACTTTATTAAATACACAGTCTCGAGCCGATAGTTATATATTTCGGTTGGATTTATGTACAGCACCCCCTCGCTTTAGAAATAAGCAAGTTCCTAAAGAAATATTATGATGCTGTAGAGATTTACACGTTACAGGTGTGTATAAAAATTACGTATTTATTAAATATTACTGTTAACAAAGCTGTTAAACGTATGATACAGGCAGTTATTAATTAGAGTGGTGGTTTAATTTTATCATTGGAATTTCGGTTTCTTACAACGGTATTTGTAAATCATTCGTAAGTAGTCCACCGATACACATTTATTTACGTTATGCATGTGCAGACTTGCTTGTTATGCAAGGTCGTTGACTTATCGTATGCAGTGTAGGAAATGTTATCATATGACTTTGTCAGCACGCCATAAAAGTTGGTTTTTGTAGTATAAGACATCCGCAAGCTAATTCGGTAAAGAGGTGGAAAAATACTTAAAGAAAATATTAGCAGATAATACATTTGAAAAATCTGCACGACTAATACTCAACATTATTACAATTAGAGACTGCAGACAAAAAGTAAGATATCAAAATTTTTAAATAAAACCCAGAGAATAAGAATTAAATAAAGCCAAGTCAAAGCTATTAGATCACGGCAATATATTAATAAAAAACCAAGTTCCTAAAGAAATATTATTATGGTGTAGATATTTACAGGTTACAGTTCGGTGTATAAAAATTACGTATTTATTAAATATTACTGTTAACAAAGCTGTTAAACGTATGATACAGGCAGTTATTAATTACTTAATAAAACAATTGTCCTATATCCGGTATTCATGGTTTATGTCTTAATCTGATTTTAATAGTCGATTAGAGTTGAATAACTAAGGTTATTACAATGCTAAAGACTGTGCGCAAAATGTAAGATATCAAAATTTAAAATAAAACCCAGAGAATAAGAATTAAATAAAATAAAGCCATTAGATCACTGCAATCACTACAATAATAAGGATGCTATACTCAATGGTGAGGGACAGTTTCATTTTTGCTGGAGAAAAACATCTAGATTGGTTAAAAATCAGATGTATAAGAGAAAATCTCAAACTTGTTTAAAAACATTTTGTAACTAAACAATCACATTTAAAATTGTGTAAATAAAGCTAAAATTAGAAGGAGGCGCAGACTATAGAAAATACGTGTCAATACTTGTGGATGTGAGCGTCTAGGGAATGTGCAAGGTTGCTAAAAATAAACCGGATGTGAGTCATTGTCTGTAAATGCCAAACTTGTCAGAACCTGCCTGCCTGTCTGCTGCCCAATTAAACAACGAAGCCATTGTTTGAGAAATGTGCAAGGTTGCAAAAATAAACCGGTTGTCTGGAGTTTCTGCACAGGTCAGCGCGGGAGTCTGCGCGATGGTTTGGCGGGAAATTCAAAATTCTGCGTAGGTTTTGGCGGTAAATTTAAATTACACTCAGGTTTTGACGGTAAATTTAAATTATGATCAGGGTTTTGGCGGAAAATTTCAATTCTGCGTGTTGTCTGGGGTTTCTGCACAGGTCAGCGTGAGCGTCTGCGCGAAGGTGTTTATGCGCAGGTCTGCGCGAGGGTTTCAGGGTTTTGGCGGGAAATTTAAATTCTGCGTGTTGTCTGGGGTTTCTGCACAGGTCAGCGTGAGCGTCTGCGCGAAGGTGTTTATGCGCAGGTCTGCGCGAGGGTTTGGCGGTAAAATCAAATTCTGTGCAGGTTTGGCGGGAAATTTAAATTCTGCGTAGGTTTTGGCGGAAAATTCAAATTATGCTCAGGTCTTACAGGTAAACAGATAGGTAGACAGGCAAACAGTCAGACAGGCAGTATGGTTTATGTCTTAATCTGATTTTAATAGTCGATTAGCGTCGAATAACTAAGGTTATTACAGTGCTAACGACTGTGCCCAAAAATTTTAAAATAAAACCCAGAGAATAAGAATTAAATTAAATAAATCCGAGTAAAAGCTATTAGATCACTGCAATACTCTCATTAATAAGGATGGTGAGGGACAGTATAATTTTGAACTTATCTAGATTGGTTAAAAATCAGATGTATAAGAGAAAATCTCAAACAAAAACATTTTGTCAGACCTGTCCAGACCGGCGGATGTGAGTCATCGTCTGGGAATGTGCAAGGTTGCTAAAAATAAACCGGTTGTTTGAGGTTTCTGCGTAGGTCTGCGCGGGAGTCTGTGCGGAGGTTTGGCGAAAAATTCAAATTCTGCGTAGGTTTTGGCGGTAAATTCAAATTCTGTCTAGGTTTTTGGGCGGGAAATTCAAATTATAGTCAGTGGAAAAATCTGGGAGTGTACAAGGTTGCTAAAATGTATGGGGCCTTTACACCAGATGTAGTTAATGATCTCCATTATCAGTGTCTATAAATTTGGTAGACAGACAGACAGGCAGGCAGACAGACAGACAGACAGACAGACAGGTAGGCAGACAGACAGACAGACAGACAGACAGGTAGGCAGACAGACAGACAGACAGACAGACAGACAGACAGACAGACAGACAGGTAGGCAGACAGACAGACACACAGGCAGATAGACAGACAGACAGACAGACAGACAGCTAGACAGGTAGACAGACAGACAGACAGACAGACAGACAGACAGGCAGGTAGGCAGGCAGACAGACAGACAGACAGACAGACAGACAGACAGACAGACAGACAGACAGACAGACAGACAGGTAGGCAGACAGACAGGTAGGCAGACAGACAGACAGACAGACAGGCAGGCAGACAGACAGACAGACAGATAGACAGGCATGCAGGCAGGTAGGCGGACAGGCGAGCAGGCACGCAGGCAGGCAGACAGACAGACAGACAGGCAGACAGACAGACAGACAGGCAGACAGACAGACAGACAGACAGGCAGACGGACAGGCAGGCATTCTTAACACCATTTATTGTACAGATTGTGAGCAGTAATAGAAATAGGTGTGAGAGAGATACCTGTACCAGTTAAGTATAAGTGTCCAAAATGTAAAGGGGAAACCGATCAAGAAGGACGAAAATGTATTGCTTGCACATTGCACGAACATATGAAAGAAAACAGTGGTGGTAAACATTATCCTCAATCATATTTCATACAATTCTAGCGAATAACTGAACTCAGCTTGGTGGTCGCTATCGTCATGAGTTTGATTCTTATATATATACATCTAACAATTATTTTTGATATCTATCATTTGATAAGAAACTGTTGACGTGTGAACTAGTTTGAATCTGTCAGTCTCTCTAACTGTCTAACTGGCTGTCTACCTGTCTAGCTGTCTACCTGTCTAGCTGTCTACCTGTCTAGCTGTCTACCTGTCTACCTGTCTATCTGTCTACCTGTCTACCTGTCTAGCTGTCTACCTGTCTAGCTGTCTACCTGTCTACCTGTCTAGCTGTCTACCTGTCTAGCTGTCTACCTGTCTACCTGTCTATCTGTCTACCTGTCTATCTGTCTAGCTGTCTACCTGTCTAGCTGTCTACCTGTCTAGCTGTCTAACTAGCTGTTTACCTGTCTGTCTGTCTGGCTGTCTACCGCTTACATACTTGTGACAATAATGAAAACGAATGTAGCGACAGAACTTATTAAAACTAAAAATATTATAAGACAGAAAGTTCGAGCTCTTAAGGAGGGTAAGTTGGTGCAACAACAGCTCCTCGGTAAATTTTTTAAACCTGTTACCGAACAAATACAAAGTGTTGCAAAAGAAATCAATACAAAAGAGAATCCTCCATCACAATTTAAGCCTTTCAAATTGAAAAAGAAAGAGAAAGTTAAATACAATTATGATGATGATCTTAAAAGAAAAACTAAATACGATTATGACGCGGATGATGACGATGATGAATATATCAATATATCAAATCCTCCAAAACTAGAATTATTTACACCAATACCGGCTGATGAAGTATTGTGTGAATCCACCGAAGATGAACCTAATACAACTATAACAAACAAATTTCAACCGCAAGCTATAAGTTCTTTCTTAGAACAGTATGACGAACTTCCTAGAAAATATGTAATCAATTATCTTATAGAAAGACCAAATCTAGGGAGGTATGGAATTAGATATGATTTTGATAAAAACCAATTTTATTTTGGTGGAGATGAGCTAGATATAAAGGGATCAGATATAATTGTTAAAAATGTGCACTATGAAGGTACGCCTGGTTTGTACGAATTACTATTTAAAAACGATCCTCAAATAACTCCAACGCTGACAGATAGAGCAAATTATAGTGATATCATAAACAGAACAGGTGCGGCGCATAGAAATTTTGATAAAAATGATCAGAAGGTAGGTTTCAACCAAGCGAAATACAAGAAATTACAACGTCCACCTTCGCATTTGGTCACAACGTCCACCTTGGACACAACGTCCACCGCCATAACGCCCACTCTGGTCACAACGTCCACTTTCATATTTGGACACAACGTCCACCGCCATAACGCCCACTCTGGTCACAACGTCCACCTTCGCATTTGGTCACAACGTCCACCTTGGACACAATGTCCACCGCCATAACGCCCACTCTGGTCACAACGTCCACCTTCGCATTTGGTCATAACGTCCACCTTGGACACAACGCCCACTTTTGTTTAACTTGTTATTTAATCGACCTTTAACTGCCTACTTTAATTCTTTTTGTCTAATGTTGTTGAAAATTTGAAAATGTTGGTTTAGGCTATTTTAGGTATTTTTTTAATCAATGTATATATATATTGCCGTTACAAGCCATTATGGCCTAGGGCTTTTTGTACCATTAATTTCCATTCTGTTCTATTTTGTGATTTTGTTGTCCAGTCCGTTACACCTATTGTGTGTAAGTCTCTTTTAACACTGTCCAGCCACCTTTGCCTTGGTCGTCCGCGTCTTTTATCCTCCATTAGCCTTCCATGTAACACTTTTTTTTTGTTCTTTCCCCGTCTGATCTTTCCACGTGGCCTAACCATCTTAACCTTTGCGCCTTCACCACGTTTGTTATGTTTGGTTGACCATACAAAAGTAGTACTTCCTCGTTGTTTCTTCTTTCCCACCCTTCCGCCGTTCTTTTCCCCCCAAAAATTCTACGTAATATTTTTCGTTCCCAAATCTCTATTTGATTTTGATCTGCTTTATTTAAAACCCAGGACTCACTAGCGTACGTAACCGTTGGGCGTATTACCGTTTTATAAATTCTGAGCTTAGTGTTCCTCGATATATTTCTTGCACTTAACACCTCATTTAAAGCACCCGCACATCTATTCCCTTTTGTTACCCTATGCTTTATCTCCGCACTGTTATCGCCATTTTCTGTGATTAGCGCTCCCAAAAACACAAAACTTTTAACTTTTTCACACTTTAATACACGGTTGTTTTCTAGTTTAATAGATATTTTTTCCACTTCTTCGGTTTCTTCCTTCCCTTTTTTCCCCATTTCCATGTATTTTGTCTTTTCCTCATTGATTTGTAATCCCATTTTTTTCGCCTCTTTTTCTAGTACTCTTACAGTTCTTTGCAGCTCTTTGTTGGATCTTGCTACTATAGTAACATCGTCCGCATATGCGAGTAGCTGGTGACTTTTGGAAAATACTGTCCCGGTTCTGTTCAATTTACTTCTCCTTATGATTGCCTCTAATACAATATTGAAGAGTGTACATGACAGAGGATCCCCTTGTCGAAGACCTCTTTTTACTTCAAAACTGGATGATATGTTCCCGTGCACTCTAACTTGATTTCGCGTGTCATTTAGTGTCATTTGTACTAATCTTGTTAACTTTGGAGGTATTCCTATTTCTCTCATTGCGTTGTATAGCTGCTTCCTGCGAACAGAATCGTACGCTTGGCGAAAATCTATGAATAAAGCGAATAGATCTACCTTATGTTCGTAGCACAGTGTTTGAGTTTGTTTTAGGGAAAATATTTGGTCTATAACTGATCTGTTTGCTCGAAAGCCACACTGGTACTCACCTATCAATTTGTCTGTACGTCTATTCAGCCTGTTTTTAATCACGTGTGCTAGAATTTTGTAGGTGGAGTCCAGAAGGGCAATTCCTCTATAATTTTTACACTCAGTCAATGTATAGTTTCAACTATTTCCTCGGCATTCTTAACGATTTCTCTCTATTTTATGATGGTTTTTCTCTAGCGTATGCATTTCCCGCTCGTTTCTCATATAAATCGGTAGTTATACGGAGGATAAGAGCCCTATTATAACGCAAAATATACAAAACATTCATTGGTTTGCGATACACCTCATTTGAAAAAAAAACGTTTCCTTATTGTTTATTGTACCAGTAGGTAAGTGTTTACAAGTCCCTAAAAACTAAAAATAAAAGAGAAGGTTGACGTCACTGAAAAAAAGTGGTTATACATTCGTGTTCAAATAAATCTGGTACAATGTTTTTTTTCATATGTAGGTTCAGTTAAGAATTGAAGAATATCTCCATGGATTTCCTGCTATCAGAAAGAGTTACATTAAATTTTAACTGAAATCTGTAACTCTTTCTGATAGCAGGAAGTCCATGGAGATATTCTTCAATTCTTAACTCAACCTGCATATGAAAAAAACATTGTCCCAGATTTATTTGAACACGACTGTACGTGTTATCATTAATAATATAACAAGGGCGAGACCGGCATGATAAGTCTTTTGATGGGCAAAATTATTTGTAAGTATGTCGCCCGCGTTTATATTTTAAAGATTATTATATAAAAACAGTATACGAATTATGATTTAGAATTGACCTAATAACGCAAAAAGACTCAAGTTCCTTATTTTTTGCCATTCTACTTCCAATAATGACACCATCCACGGGGTCGATAGTCATTCCTAGGGCTCTTATCGCTTGATAAGCATCCCTAGAGTGTTTATCAGGTAATCAGTTCAGTATTGGTCAATTTAAAAAAAATGCATGGTTCTCCTTGGATGATATCAGTTATGTGACAGTTGAGTGTAATATTCCAACTAAATAATGTTCGTGTGTTCCATTAATTAAAAGTGGCCCATTTGTTGCAATCTTTTACCACAGACTTTAGAATACCAATGCTTATATGATTTTAGTTATTTAATGTTACATAGGGTCTAATAATGACCTTGACCAATCTGACCAATGTGTCGCTTATGTAACTCATAAAAAATGCATTATCATGGATATAGTCCAACAGGTCCCGGGTGGTGTAGCTTGAACAAGCGTGCACTTTCGATCAGCAACGTTCTTTCTGGTCAGAACTTGGATGGGAGTTCCACGGCTGCATCTATCGGCGCCTCGTGATACGACTGTCACGGAAATAGTTGGTCCCGGCGGTCATAACGACACCATGGCAGTCGTTAGTGGGGTTGGAAGTCCCCATAAATGCACAGCGACGCCTATAATTGGCCTAACGGCTGTTGGATGAGTGCGATATAAATAAATAAATATACAGCGTGTGCCCGGATGGGGTTGCGCACTCTTGTAAACTTTTTTATTTTGGAGTTTTCGGCAAAATGTTATTCTCCATAAAAAGTTTTGCTTGGCCTAAAACTTATTTTTAGCCTACTTTCGATTTTTTAAAATCAAGTAGGCTTTTACAGTTGAGCAAAAACTATTTTTATTTTAGGTAAAGTACCTTTTCTGTTCACAGTATGCCAAAATATTGTTAAAAAAAGATATTCAGAATAAGAAGTTATGACCATATGCAAATTTTTAGGATGATAGTCCTACTTTGATAAAATTCTTCATTTTTCAATTTCGTTTCAGGTGAAGTACTTTTTCTGTTGATAATACGCCATTATGTTACTAAGAAAAATTGCTTAGAACGAAAATTTATACTAATTTTAAATTTGAGGATAATAGCATATCAAATATTTTTATCACAATGAGACTACTCCAAATTCAAGAGCTTTGCCTGATAATGCAAGTCAAAAATCTAGTTGCTTTTCGATAGCAACTGTCAAACAAAATCCCTCACTGCGACAGTGAAGTTACATATCTTATGTACCATCACACACGTCAAAAATGTTAACGTTAGATCAGCGTATCTACTTAGTAAAGTGTTATGGCATTGGAAATGTCAGCTACCAATATGCAATACAACTATTTCACCAAAACGTGCATATAACCAGGCAAGCAGCAACAAAACTTATCAAAAAATTTGATAGAACTGGCGATGTGAAGGACACCAAGAAACTACCACTACAATATGACGAAGAGGAAGCTGCCACACTAGTAATTCTTAATTCAGTTCAAGAAGCACCAAAATTATCACTGCGAAAAAGGTCACAGAATTTGAGAATAAGTAAGTCACACATTCAGAGAATTTTAGTTAAAAATAATTTTCATCCGTTCAAACCCAAGTTTGTCCATAAGCTAGAAGACGGAGATGATGCCCATCGATTAGAATTCTGTGTACTCATGGGAAAAAGAATAATGAACCATAGATTTTTTTATCGAAATATTCTGTTCAGTGAGGAATCAACCTTTTCGACCAATGGCGTTGTGTCAACGCAAAATTGTAGATTTTGGGCTCAGAACAATCCAAATTTTCGTATCAGAACCCGGAGTCAGCGCTTTAAATAAGTAAACGTTTGGTGCGGAATACTCTACAACAGAATCATTGGTCCCTATTTTTTGAATACTTGAATCCAAAATACATACTTGGAGCTTTTGGACAACTTCGTTATGACCGAATTAGAAGAGGAGAGTTGAGAGTTCAGAGGAAAGCTATTCTTTCAACAAGACGGATGTCCTGCACATTCCACACTTAGAGTTAGGACGCTTTGGTCCACTAAATTGGCCGACGAGATCTCCAGACCTCAACCCACTGGACTTTTTCTTATGGGGCTACCTAAAGGAAAAAGTTTACGCAAACGAATTAGAAGACGATTTGGAAAATTTAAAACAAACTATCGTAGAAGCTGTTGCTAGTGTGAATGAAGAAATGCTTTCATCGACCTACCTAGAATTTAGAACCCGAATAGAAGAATGTGTACTAAGAGGAGGATATTACGTGGAACAATTTCAATGTTTAGAATTTAATTTGTTTTTTGTTATGTTGTATTAAAAAATAAAATATCCTAGATATAAAGTATGCAGTTACTGCAATTGTTTACTACAGTTCGTTAAATTTTTCCATTAAATTTTACATGCCAAGTTTACGCAATTTTATAATATCGTTCAAATAGCAGTACTTGACCTACCGTACTTTGATAATAATCAATATGGCGTCGACAATAGCAGAAAGATCTTTATTATTAATTTTGCGACGAAAATTTACATAACTCCATAACTTTTCGAATTTTATCAAAGTAGGACTATCATCCGGAATATTGCCATAACTTCTCATTCTGAATAACTTTTATTAACAACATTTTGGCATACTGTGAACAGAAAAGGTACTTTACCTAAAATGAAAATAGTTTTTGCTCAACTGTGAAGGCCTACTTGATTTTAAAAAATCGAAAGTAGGCTAAAAATAAGTTTTAGACCAAGCAAAACTTTTTATGAAGAATAAAATTTTGCCGAAAACTCCAAAATAAAAAAGGTTACAAGAGTGCGCAACCCCATCCGGGGACACGCTGTACTATACAGTGTGGTCCATTAAGTGTGCAACAAATGGGACATTTTTTTATTAGTTGTAAAACCGAAATTTAAATACGTCCAAAAGTTAGTGCATGTTCGATAACTATATCAGATGCCCTTAGAATGGCTTCAAGTCAAACAATATACAGGGCAGGACAAAAAATATGAAATTCGTTCAAGAATAAAGTTACCTTATTTCAAAAAATATAGCAAAATGTTATTGAGAAAAGTTGTTTAGAATCAAAGTTATCCTCAAATACAAAGTCAGAGCCTCCTATTCGAATTTTGAACCTTTTTTTGGTAAAATTTTGTATTATCCCCGTATGATACATATTTTTATTATTCTGATTTTATTAAGAGTTTTTCATATGTAAATTATTATTAGTAAAGCATTTGCCTTGTTAAAAAGAATATTTGCGAAATTCTAAAGTTCTGTTAAATATCGTTGCAACAAACATGAAGTGGACGCTTACCTAAAAAAATATAAATCAAAGTAAATTTTACAAATACGCTTCAAGTTGCTAAAAGTTATTTAAAAGGGATGTGGTTGTGGCTACTTTAAATACATATGAAATCAAAATAATAAAAATATGTATCATACGGGGGTAATACAAAATTTTCCAAAAAAAAAAATCAAAATGCGAATAGGAGGCCGTCACTTTGTATTTGAGCATAAATTTTAATTCTAAACAACTTTTCTCAATAAAATTTTGCTATATTTTTTGAAATAAGGTAACTTTGTTCTTGAACGAATTTCATATTTTTTGTCCTGCCCTGTATATTGTTTGACTTGAAGCCATTCTAAGGGCATCTGATATGGTTATCGCACATGCACTAACTTTTGGCAATATTTAAATTTCGATTGTACAACTAATAAAAAAAATTCCCATTTGTTGCACACTTAATGGACCACACTGTATATATATATATATATGCTTCAAAAATTACGTATTAACTCCATGTTACGTTATTAAGAGGCACATTCTGAGTAGGAAAAAAGTTACACAAAAATTCCTTGTCTTAGGTATATTTTCGAAGATATAGCGAGGTTTTATTAATTTCAAAACTAGCAGAACTGGCAACATTGTTTAATTACAAATAGGTAAGGCTACATTGTTTTCATAGATATAACACTTATAGCCTGTTCAGTAAACCTAAAAACACAAAGTGGCCTTTGATTTCCAAAATTTCATGAGTGTACTTCCAGAATTTATCTTTGTCTAGGAACGTACTTATAAAAAATTACTAAAACAAATAGGTTAAGGGTGTGACATTTACTTCACATATGTCATAAATATTGTAATTAACTACTTTTAAGGATATTATACAAATACTGTGTTGGATACCATTAACATAGCGTTTATTAATAGGTATTTTTATTACATTTTATAAAACTTCAGGTGAGAATTTCTAGAAAAATATCTACTTTGACATCGACAATGAGAAATACCAATTGTCATTTTTAAATTCAAATCTGCCTGTATGTAGGTGTGGAAACGTTTGCAAAACAAAATACAGAATCCCTAATACGAAAATTATATGCACATACAAAAATTAAAGGTTTTTGTGTTTACTGAATGCCCTATAATTGAAACTACTGTAATTTTCCACTGATCTGTTATTTGTTGTTTATGTCTGATGTACGAGGTATACCGGGTGGCAATGAGATAAGAGCCATGTCTCTATCTCCTTTACTTATCAACGGATTTGCATTAAACTTGTTGCAAGAATATTAAACATAATTTCGGATTGACAGACGGATATAATCAAAATATGCCACTTCTGGTGTTACCGGAAATGTGATTAACCTTGATTTTTTAAAGAGATCACCCTACATATTTTATGTTTTTCGGAATCTAAGGCTCAAACTACATACGACAGTGATGCCAAATTTGTTTAGGTATCACAATCATATTTTAAAAATTTATTAATTAAACATCTTTCAGTTTTAAATAAATATAAAGTAGGGCATAGTGCCCATCGTTAGACTAGTAATTACAAATTCTATCTAATAGTACGATGGCTCTTGGTAGTGCCATTTAAAAAAATAACTTTTCCTCAAAAAACTCGTTTAGCAAATTCTAGCCGTGTAGAAGGTTTAATTACATATTTTCATCGTAGCCAACCGAATTTGTAAAACTGGTGTTGCACTGCCATTTCAACAACCGCACATTGAACATCTGGAAATATATCAGTGTTTAGGACTTAATTTCATACAAAACTGCATTGGTTAGATAAACTATTGTTTTCTTTTTATTAATTTTAAGTTTGCGTTAGTCAAGTTCTCTATTTCTGATGATGTGGTGTTCATTAAATTACTTATTTCTTCATTAGTTTTGGGGATAAAAAAATGGCCCAATTATCTGGGGGAACATTTTCATATTAATTAATGTATTGATTGTATAATTTATTTTTTCGGCAGGCAACAAGCCGCGGCTGCGCCTTGGCTTGTACTTGCCTACCTCAAATGTTAATAGGCCCTTACATTCCTTGTTACTTAAATAGCTATTACAGTTATTGAACAAACGATATATTTTTCAGTTGCTAAATTAGGATTCAGGGCACAACTGATTCCAATTATCTCGAGTAACATGTTCAATATACATATCCAGTTATCCTTGTCAAATATGTTAATAGTTTTATTTGTTTGTATGTTACCTTTAATGCTTCCTCCTTCTCTAACCAAAACAGTTGATAGTGTGGCATAATGCTCTGTATTATATACATTTCTAGTATGATCTCATTCTGTAATATGAAAATTGTAAATATTATTTATCCCGTCCTAAAACAAATATTCTACTAAATTCATTAATATGCCGAATGCTAGCTACTGTATATAAATATGATTGTGATACCTAAACAAATTTGACATCACTGTCGTATGTAGTTTGAGCCTTACACCCGTATGCATAGTCGTTCACCAGCTGCTCGCCGGCGACTCGCCGGAGTTTCGTTATGAATAGTATGTTGGCGGTACTGTACGGCTATATCAAATTCGAGGTTAGCAGGTTAGATTTTGTGTCAGTTTCTGTCAAAACATAAAATATGTAGGGTGATATCTTTAAAAAATGACATTTCCGGTAAAACCAGAAGTTGGATATTTTGACTATATCCTTCTCTCAATCCGAAATTATGTTTTATATTCTTGCAACAAGTTTAATGCAAATCCGTTCATCAGTAAAGAAGATAGACACATAGCTCTTATCTCATTGACACCCGGTATACCTAGCACATCAGACATAAACAACAAATAACAGATCAGTGGAAAATTACAGTTATTTCCATTAAGTGTTATATCTATGAAAACAATGTAGCCTTACCTATTTGTAATTAAACAATGTTGCCAGTTCTGCTAGTTTTGAAATTAATAAAACCTCGCTATATCTTCGAAAATATAAGACAAGGAATTTTTGTGTAACTTTTTTCCTACTCAGAATGTGCCTCTTAATAACGTAACATGGAGTTAATACGTAATTTTTGCAGCATATATACAGCTTGGTCCATTAAGTGTGCAACAAATGGGACATTTTTTTATTAGTTGTACAATCAAAATTTAAATACTGTTACAAGTTAGTGCATGTTCGATAACCATATCAGATATATTTAGAATTTTGATTCTTTTTTATAAAATTTTGTATTATCCCCGTATGATACATATTTTTATTATTCTGATTTTATTGAGAGTTTTTTCATATGTAAATTATTATTAGTAAAGCATTTGCTTTGTTAAAAAGACTATTTGCGAAATTCTAAAGTTCTGTTAAATATCGTTGCAACAAACATGAAGTGGACGCTTACCTAAAAAAATATAAATCCAAGTAAATTTTACAAATACGCTTCAAGTTGCTAAAAGTTATTTAAAAGTTTGTGGTTGTGGCTACTTTAAATACATATAAAATCAGAACAATAAAAATATGTATCATACGGGGGTAATACAAAATTTTCCAAAAAAGAATAAAAATTCGAATAGGAGGCCATGACTTTGTATTTGAGCATAGATTTTGATTCTAAACAACTTTTCTCAATAAAATTTTGCTATATTTTTTTAAATAAGGTAACTTTATTCTTGAACGAATTTCATATTTTTTGTCCTGCCCTGTATATTGTTTGACTTGAAGCCATTCTAAGGGCATTTGATATAGTTATCGAACATGCACTAACTTGTGGCCGTATTTAAATTTCGATTGTACAACTAATAAAAAAATGTCCCATTTGTTGCACAGTTAATGGACCACACTGTATGTATCCATGACAATGCATTTTTTATGACACATTGGTCAGATTGGTCTAGGTCATTATTAGACCCTATGTAACATTAAATAACTAAAATCATATAAGCATTGGTATTCTAAAGTCTGTGGTAAAAGATTGAAACAAATGGGCCACTTGTAATTAATGGAACACACGAACGTTATTTAGTTGGAATATTACACTCAACTGTCACATAACTGATATCATCCAAGGAAAACCATGCATTTTTTTAAAATTGACCAATACTGAACTGATTACCTGATAAACACTTTAGGAATGCTTATCAAGCGTGGATGGTGTCATTATTGGAAGTAGAATGTCAAAAACCAATCAACTTGAGTCTTTTTGCGTTATTAGGTCAATTCTAAATCATAATTCCTATATTTATTAAATGTTTGTACAGCTGTGATATTTGGGAGTTAAAAATTTTTTAGGATGCAAGTCGAAACAAAAAATCTGTTGAGATTACATTCCTAAAAATTTAGAAGATTTTTCAGCTAATTTTTGATTTAAAAAAGTTTTTTTAAAATCAACAGATTTTTTGTTTCGATTTGCATCCTAAAAAATTTTATAATTCGTATACTGTTTTTATATAATAATCTTCAAAATATAAACGCGGGCGACATACTTACAGGTCACAGAAACTAGATTGACTCTCAAGGTAGGTCATGAAAGGCGCTGTGATCATATATGACGAATTGGCAATATGTGGAAAGTTGTCAAACATACAAAGTTTGGTTACATTTTAAATGACAAGTAATCAGTAACGGTGGGTAGAGGGATTTCGTTTGCGCAGTGACTAACGTCATATGACAGATTCTCTTCGTGTTTTAAAGTGTGAACATTGCTGTTGCTGGGATAGAACGTATAGCAAAGCCTGGTTGTTCAACTTAACAGCATTATTAATTGCCTCAATCTTTTTAACATTCAAGAACTGATACCCAATGTTGCGTACCCCTCTGATTTATTGTGTTATTTAGCTTAAATAAGGTTAACAATTTAATGTCAATATGATAGATGTATAAATTTTACCAATACGAAACTTGGAAATTAATAGATTCTAACATTAGTTCCGATTTTCACCGCGTCTCAATCTAGATTCTGTAACCTGTACAAATAATTTTGCCCATCAAAGTTCTCGTGCTTGTCTCGCCCTTGTTATATTACTAATGATAACACATACAGTCGTGTTCAAATAAATCTGGGACGATGTTTTTTCATATGCAGGTTGAGTTAAGAATTGAAGAATATCTCCATATTTCCTGCTATCAGAAAGGGTTACAGATTTCAGTACATGTTAAAGTTTAATGTAACTCTTTCACCCCTGTGAAGTTAGCACCACAACTTAAAAAAATGTTATTTTTTTCTAGAGTTCCCGTTGCACCCCAAAGAGTTCTAGAGTTCCTTGCTATTTTTAAAAATAGTTCTATGTATTTAAGAGAAAAAAATGTGCATCGAAAATTTGGGGTGCTAACTTCACATTTCCCTAAGACAAATACCACTATAACTATTTTTTAGTCGCACTTATTGAAAAATTTCATTACACTTTTTGATAGAACTCGCCAAGGTGCTACTAGAACTCTAACAAAAAAAAATTTTTAAAAATTTTATAAACTGGAAAAAATATATTTTTAATTTTTTTTAGTTTCGGTAGTTCTAATGGGAGTTCTAGTAGTACCCCGGCGAGTTCTATCGATAACTCTAATAACATTTTTTGATAGGACCCGAAGTAAAGAAGTTACGCCTATTTTTGTGCCAGTATTTTTACAAAACCAGGAAGTCCTGAAAGCAATTTTTTAAAAGTTTGGGTAGTTCTAATGGGAGTTCTAGTAGCACACCGGCGAGTTCTATCAATAACTCTCATAACATTTTTTGATAGGACTCGAAGTAAATAAGTTACGCTTATTTTTGTGTTAGTATTTTTACAAAACCACGAAGTCCTGAAAGCAATTTTTTAAAAGTTTGGGTAGTTCTAATGGGAGTTCTAGTAGCACACCGGCGAGTTCTATCAATAACTCTCATAACATTTTTTGATAGGACTCGAAGTAAAGAAGTTACGCTTATTTTTGTGTTAGTATTTTTACAAAACCACGAAGTCCTGAAAGCAATTTTTTAAAAGTTTGGGTAGTTCTAATGGGAGTTCTAGTAGCACCCCGGCGAGTTCTATCAATAACTCTCATAACATTTTTTGATAGGACTCGAAGTAAATAAGTTACGCTTATTTTTGTGTTAGTATTTTTACAAAACCACGAAGTCCTGAAAGCAATTTTTTAAAAGTTTGGGTAGTTCTAATGGGAGTTCTAGTAGCACACCGGCGAGTTCTATCAATAACTCTCATAACATTTTTTGATAGGACTCGAAGTAAATAAGTTACGCTTATTTTTGTGTTAGTATTTTTACAAAACCACGAAGTCCTGAAAGCAATTTTTTAAAAGTTTGGGTAGTTCTAATGGGAGTTCTAGTAGCACACCGGCGAGTTCTATCAATAACTCTCATAACATTTTTTGATAGGACTCGAAGTAAAGAAGTTACGCTTATTTTTGTGTTAGTATTTTTACAAAACCACGAAGTCCTGAAAGCAATTTTTTAAAAGTTTGGGTAGTTCTAATGGGAGTTCTAGTAGCACCCCGGCGAGTTCTATCAATAACTCTCATAACATTTTTTGATAGGACTCGAAGTAAATAAGTTACGCTTATTTTTGTGTTAGTATTTTTACAAAACCACGAAGTCCTGAAAGCAATTTTTTAAAAGTTTGGGTAGTTCTAATGGGAGTTCTAGTAGCACACCGGCGAGGTCTATCAATAACTCTCATAACATTTTTTGATAGGACTCGAAGTAAATAAGTTACGCTTATTTTTGTGTTAGTATTTTTACAAAACCACGAAGTCCTGAAAGCAATTTTTTAAAAGTTTGGGTAGTTCTAATGGGAGTTCTAGTAGCACACCGGCGAGTTCTATCAATAACTCTCATAACATTTTTTGATAGGACTCGAAGTAAATAAGTTACGCTTATTTTTGTGTTAGTATTTTTACAAAACCACGAAGTCCTGAAAGCAATTTTTTAAAAGTTTGGGTAGTTCTAATGGGAGTTCTAGTAGCACACCGGCGAGTTCTATCAATAACTCTCATAACATTTTTTGATAGGACTCGAAGTAAATAAGTTACGCTTATTTTTGTGTTAGTATTTTTACAAAACCACGAAGTCCTGAAAGCAATTTTTTAAAAGTTTGGGTAGTTCTAATGGGAGTTCTAGTAGCACACCGGCGAGTTCTATCAATAACTCTCATAACATTTTTTGATAGGACTCGAAGTAAAGAAGTTACGCTTATTTTTGTGTTAGTATTTTTACAAAACCACGAAGTCCTGAAAGCAATTTTTTAAATGTTTGGGTAGTTCTAATGGGAGTTCTAGTAGCACCCCGGCGAGTTCTATCAATAACTCTCATAACATTTTTTGATAGGACTCGAAGTAAATAAGTTACGCTTATTTTTGTGTTAGTATTTTTACAAAACCACGAAGTCCTGCAAGCAATTTTTTAAAAGTTTGGGTAGTTCTAATGGGAGTTCTAGTAGCACACCGGCGAGTTCTATCAATAACTCTCATAACATTTTTTGATAGGACTCGAAGTAAAGAAGTTACGCTTATTTTTGTGTTAGTATTTTTACAAAACCACGAAGTCCTGAAAGCAATTTTTTAAAAGTTTGGGTAGTTCTAATGGGAGTTCTAGTAGCACCCCGGCGAGTTCTATCAATAACTCTAATAACATTTTTTTATAAGACTCGAAGTAAAAAAGTTACGCTTTTTTATGTTATCACTTTTACAAAACGACCAAGACCTGGAAGTTATTTTTTACAGTTCTGGTAGTGCTAATAGGAGCTCTAGTAGCACCGGGACGTGTTCTATCGATCACTTTAATAACGTTTTTTGGTAAGACTCGCAATAAAAATGTTACGCCTATTTTTGTGTTAAGACCTTTACAAAACGACTAGATCCTAGAAGCAATTTCTTTAAAATTTCTTCGGAAGTTCTTGCGGGACCTTGCCGTGTTCTATGGCAAAGTCGAAGGAAATTTTTTCATAGAACTAGAATTGAAAAGGTTATGGGTGTTTTTGTCTAAGTATCTCTAGAAAGCGGCTTAGGTCGTGAAAGCTCCAATAATAAGACTACCTCTAAAATCAGGTGCAGGTAAGAATTGCTACATGCTATTTGAGCCTCTACAGTACCGTATTTTGCATTACTTTTATGAATGAGGCGTAACTTCTTTACTTCGGGTCCTATCAAAAAATGTTATTAGAGTTATTGATAGAACTCACCGGGGTTCTACTAGAACTCCCATGAGAACTACCGCAACTATAAAAAATTAAAAATATATTTTTTCCAGTTTATAAAAATTTTTTTTTGAAAATCTTTTTTTTTTTGTTAGAGTTCTAGTAGCACCCCGGCGAGTTCTATCGAAAAGTGTAATAAAATTTTTCAATAAGTGTGACTGAAAAAGAGTTATAGTGGTATTTGTCCTAGGAAAATGTGAAGTTAGCACCCCAAATTTTCGATGCACATTTCTCTTTAATACATAGAACTAATTTTAAAAATAGCAAGGAACTCTAGAACTCTTTGGGGTGCAACGGGAACTCTTGAAAAAAATAACATTTTCTGAAGTTGTGGTGCTAACTTCACAGGTTCTGATAGCAGAAGGTCCATGGAGATATTCTTCAATTCTTAACTGAACCTACATATGAAAAAACATTGTCCCAGATTTATTTGAACACGACTATACAGGGTGAGTCATTTTAATCTTTGGACTCGTTTATCCAGTGAGGGAAGCAAGATGGTGAAAAATACCCCGGGATAAAATTGTTCGGGATGTAGGGGGGACAACTTTTGGCACTAAAATCAACTCCCCCCTCGTACTCCCCCTCGAGGGGTAGGGGGTCAACTTTCAAATTTCAAATAGAACCCCTTATTTTTTCCATGGATTCGGGTTCCTGATAAAAAAATATGAAATTTTTGTCCGACCAATTTTTCATGAAAATGCTTTCTTCGGTCAGTTTTAACGCATCTCACAATCCCACCCTGGCGTTACCCAGCAACAACGACGTGGACGTGGTGGGATTTTCTTCCCATCTGGGTGCTCTTTTCGAGTGAGTTCCCTTGCCCCTCACGTACGGGGTGCTTTTTTCGCGTGACTCTCCTTGCCTCTCATGTACGGGGTGTTCTCATTAAATTCGCCGGGAGTCAGTGGCTCTCCTCATCGTTCTGGTCATGACCGTACATCACGAGCGTAGGTCCAATCTAACGTTCTGGAACCTCAATCCTGGAAATTTTTGTCATTTTGGTGAAACATTGACACTTTTGGCCCTGATGACAGCTACCTGACAGCTGTGATGGGAACAATTTTATGGCTGTAGACCTAGTAACTCCATATCGAGCGCTAACAATCATATGTGCTGTTTCGGGAAAATGTCCATCCACTGTAGTTCTTAAATAGGGCGGGGGGTCATAATTCTGATCGAAGAAAGCATTTTCATGGAAAATTTTTCGGACAAAAATTTCATATTTTTTTATCAGGAACCGGAATCCATGACAAAAATGGGGGGTTCCATTTGAAATTTGACCCCCTCCAGCGGGGGAGTGGATTTTGGTGCCAAAAGTTGTCCCCCTCACCCTGAACAATTTTGTACCGGGGTATTTTTCACCATCTTGCTTCCCACACTGAATAAACGCGTCCAAAGATTAAAATGGCTCACCCGGTAGAACACTTTTTTCAGTGACGTCAACCTTCTCTTTTATTTTTAGTTTTTAGGGACTTGTAAATACTTACCTACTGGTACAATAAACAATAAGGAAACGTTTTTTTTCGAATGAGGTGTATCGCAAACCAATGAATGTTTAGGTATATTTAGTGTTATAATAGGGCCCTTATCCTTCGTATACCTACCGATTTATATGAGAAACGAGCGGGAAATGCATACGCTAGAGAAAAACCATAATAAAATAGAGAGAAAATCGTTAAGAATGCGGAGGAAATAGTTGATCAATACATTGATTAAAAAAATACATAAAATAGCCTAAAACCAACATTTTCAAATTTTAAACAACATTAGACAAAAAGCATTAAAGAAGGCAGTTTAAAGGTTGATTAAATAACAAGTTAAACAAAAGTGGGCGTTGTGTCCAAGGTGGACGTTATGACCAAATTCGAAGGTGGACGTTGTGACCAGAGTGGGCGTTATGGCGGTGGACGTTGTGTCCAAGGTGGACGTTGTGACCAAATGCGAAGGTGGACGTTGTGACCAGAGTGGGCGTTATGGCGGTGGACGTTGTGTCCAAGGTGGACGTTGTGGCCAAATATGAAAGTGGACGTTGTGACCAGAGTGGGCGTTATGGCGGTGGACGTTGTGACCAAATTTGAAAGTGGACGTTGTGACCAGAGTGGGCGTTATGGCGGTGGACGTTGTGACCAGGGCGGACGTTACGACCAACGCCGTAAAATGTTATTCTCAACAGGCGCCGGTGGTCGTTGTGACCAGAGTGGGCGTTGTGGCGGTGGACGTTGTGACCAGGGTGGACGTTATGACCAAATGCGACGGTGGACGTTGTGACCAGAGTGGGCGTTGTGGCGGTGGACGTTGTGACCAGGGTGGACGTTATGACCAAATGCGACGGTGGACGTTGTGACCAGGGTGGACGTTATGACCAAAAATAACGGTGGACGTTGTGTCCAACATGGTTGCCATACTAGGTGGTGGACGTTGTGACCAGTGGGCGTTATGTCGAAGACCCATGAAAAAGCGGTTGCCAGCCAATCCTGCCAGAACTTTGCAGTTTGCAAGAACTCAAGCAAAGCCTCCAGACCATTGGGGATAACTTCACTCTAGAGGAGCATTTGAATCTAGTAAATACTTTACCGAGAAGAATTGAGGCAGTTATTAAAAATAAAGGTGATGTTACTCAGTGGTAGAATGAGTTATATCATAGAGCTGAAAATCACGAATTTCGTTTTTTTTTTATTTTAGTCCTAATCAGTTCCAATTTTTGTAATTAGTTCCGTTAGTTTTGTGCAATATATATTGAAAATGCTATTTTCAAAATCAAAATGAGTAATTAAATGACCTTCAACACACGCCAATAACTGAAATTATATTGGGTGGGCCAACTGAAGCTGGACGGGGCTCGTACTATTATATCTCTTTCATTCCTGTCGTTATTTATAAACGAGTTATAGGCGTTTGTTACCAGCCGACGTTGTTTCTTTATTTCAGGCGTTCATTATCTCTTTCAGCCTCTCTTCGTAGTGACTCATTCACTGTATGTGATTTGGTGGAACGAATTACAGTGAACTGCTAAACCCGTCGCCCTATATTTTGACTTGTTGTTGCTCATACCAATAACTGAATTTGTTATCGGTTGTTTTCGTTAGTGTTACAATTTATCTAATAATAGTTGGAATCCATCGGGTTTAGCGTGTAGCAATACATTTTTAATAGTATTAAATTCACTTTTTCTATCAATTAAACCACCAAATGTCTCATTTAGAACCTGGATTGGTTATGCGGAATTTAATTTCGTTGAAATAACTTTTAATTTGGCTTAAATGACATGTTACCATCATATTCTTAATTACAGTCTAAATTTTGACATCTCTTAAATTAAATTGATATAAATATACTGAATTGTCTTAATATATATTGAAATATAAATTTTCAGTAGAAATATAACAAGTGCTTGAAAAATTTCTGGAAATATATTGGAAATATGCTCTGCAAATATTTTTTCAATAAGTGACTCCTTCGGAGTCGGGATTTTTTCAGTTGGCATGCACGAATGCTTTTGTTGAAAAAAAAAAATAGCTGCATAACATATTTCCAACTATTTCCATATAGTCCATTTACTAAAGGAAAAAAGTTCTAACTTCGTTGACTCAAAACCGATTTTAAACTTTTTTTTCATTATTTCGGAAAAAGTTTATAGAAAAGTTCCCCATAGGTGAGAAAGTGTGTTTTTTATTTTTTCAATTGTTATTAACAAATAAGTGTTTTTAAATATATTCTTAATTAAAAAAAATTATAACTTCTTGATTTATTTAAACCATTGCCTGACATTTGATAACATAGGGTTTTTGGGTTCACAGCTTACGAATCTGGTCTCAAAATTGATCTAAAAACAAAAATAGCGCCTACAAAATGGCGTCGAGTCTAATTTTTTATTTTAATTATTTTAATTTTTATTAGATGTCTAGGGGTTTTTGGGGTCGCTGGTTACGAATTTGACGTTAAAACTCAACTAAAATAAAAAATGGCGAAAGTAAGTTGGCGAAAAAGCTTAAATTTTTTATTCGGACTTTATTTCTTACCTATATAGGGTTTTTTGGGTCGCCGATCTCAAATTTTATGTTAAAATTTATCAAAAAGAAAAAATAACATCTTTAAAGCGGCAAAGTAACTTAATTTTTGAATTCCGCTTGCCTCATATCTAGGGGGTTTGGACACAGTAATTATAAATATAGCATTAAAAGGTAAATTTTTATTCTGTACGATTATTATTATTATTATTTAATAAACATGTGCAAATAAAATTCTAAATTGTTAAATTAACTCAAATTTAAATAGATTAAATACATTTAAATATAACATACGAATACATATAAATTCCAACGCCTAAAAATGTGTTTTCTACGACCTCTTTTTACAATTTCCAAAAGATATTACTGAATTAAAAGATTTTTTTGTTTGTGACCGACGGAGGAATGTTATTACATAAAACCAAATGGCAACTTGTTCAACAGTATGGTGCAATTTTAGATATATTAATTTTATTGTACGTAATTATGGAAAAAAGCAATTGTTTTTGTCGATTATCAGAAACATAGAATAAAATCTGCTGAAAGAGATTGACGTCTAAAAACGAAAACTGCACCAGATATTCGATTTGAAAGAGACAGGTTTTTAAAGTTTTATCAAGAAAAATTTCTGGCAAATTTCTTTCATGTCGTTTTATTGATTTTTGAAAGAAACTTTAGCTGCAAATAATATCCCTGCTCTCAAGCTGAAAGTGATGCTGATCGGTTAATAGTTACAACAGCTCTCAATGCATTAAGTGAAAACATAGTAGTAGTGTCAGAGAATATATACCTATTACTTATATTAATAGCTTTAGTTTCTCCTGATAAATATATATATTTTTTAAAACCTACTACCAAAAATAAAGAAAAGAAAAATATATCCTTCTAAAAGCCTGCAATTTGCGCATCCCAATTGTAGGGAGAATGTTCTTTCTGTACATGCTTTAACTAGATGTGATAGAACTTCAGCATATTTTCACAGAGGAAAGAATCTTCTTCTTGTTCAGGTCCTTATCCGATTTCGTATGTTTGCGATCAACACGGCTACCTTCACTTTATTGGTGGCAATTCTAGATAACTCATTGGATGATTTCCCATACCACGCCCTTAGGTTTTGCAACCAAGATATTCTTCTGCGTCCTGGTCCACGTTTGCCATATATCTTGCCTTGTATAATCGAGTTGAGTAGGACGTACTTATCTTCATTTCTCATTATATGTCCGACGTATTGGAGTTTGCCTATCTTGATGTTGTCCATGATAGTAGTGTAGCTAGACGGGTTCTGCCTCACTTCCGGTGGTTTGGAACTTGGCTAAGTGTCACGTGGTGAGGTCATTGGCCTCTGATTTGAAACTTGGCTAAGTCTAGCAGAAGGTCACGGGCCTAGCCGGGGGTCACGGGTCTCACCTAAGTCACGGGCCACTTCCGGGAATTTTTTGGGTTAAAAGTGTAGTTTTTGAAATTTTTACAAGATTTTCCCACGCTCGAGCGACTGGGATGCAGACATGTTCATTCTTGCAGGATGTTGTTATCAGTAAATAGAACAATGAAGCTATTGTTACGCTTATCAAAATTTTCTCAGGCTCGACCGGATGTGACTCATCGTCTGACAGACATGTCTATTCTTGCAGGATGTTGTTGAACAATGGCATCCATTGTTTTAAAATCAGCACGAAATTCGAGAACAATGAAGCTATTGTTGTCTGGAGATTAAAAATGTGTTGATCTGCAAAAAATTCAAACAAAGAAACCCATTGTTTTAGAAAAATCAGTACAGTTGGAAGTTTTTGCTAATACAGTTAATGGGTCTAGAGATTAAAATGTGCTGATCTGCAAAAATAATCTTGAAATAAATTTGTCAAGTACTGATGTCTGTTAGACAAACAAAAAAGAATTACCAGGTGTGGGGTTCGAACCCACGCTTCCCTTAGGGAACCAGAGCTTAAATCTGGCGCCTTAGACCACTCGGCCAACCTGGCATGTTCCTGTAATCGGGTTTATAAGCACAATGGTGTAATAAAACAACAATGTAAATATACTTGTATTTATTTGTCTAAAACGTACATGTATAAAATTATTACAAATATACATCAGCTAATTATTGCGCTACGGATGTCATCTCTGTCTGGACGATCTCCTCGAAGACAAGTTTCGTGCTGCTCCCACACTTGCCACCTGAGATGATATTGTAGCGACGTTTTCCTAATTGTTGTAGGTCTGCGTCTGTTAGGCAATCGTAGCGTGCTGGTAGAATGAATCTGAAGTTGTCCAATTCCACCGCCACTTTATTGCCGTATTTAGTCGGACATCGATACACATTTATTATTAGATATTTTTCGTCAATCTTCAAATCTCGTACATTTCCCCACTCTTTAACCTCATTTAAGTTGCAAAGTTTCTGGTTGAAATTTGCCATGTTTTTGGAAGGAACGTGTACAGGAGAATGATAAAAATACTACAGCACATCAGGTTTATATAGCACCGATGAAAATTAAGTGATGAGTCATCACAACGTGGTAATTTAGGCAATATTTTTAGCATCAATCCAGCTATTGTGCTGATTTGAAAATCCAAGCCATTTTACAAATACTTTGTTACGTTTTCGTTTTATTACACGTTCAACGAGATGTATGTCTGGATATTTAACTTTTTGAAGCTCAAGATCGTAGAAACATCCTTGAATAGACCGATTGGAAGCATCTTTTATTAGATAGGTAATAGGATTAGTTAATTTAACTTGATCGATTGTGAATATTTCATTAGTCCAGTTGGGCGTATATCCTTTATCGAATATTGTTCGATTATTGCTAATTCGCACAGGATCGCCAACCTTAAATTTTACATTACTTAAATCTGTAATTTTTATATGATTATAGGCTTGATTGAGAATTTACTTCTCATTACTCTTATTCACATCAACCGGTCTTTTACCAATTGTACTATGTTTTTTATGATTGTAGGTGTGACTGACTTGAGATAATAGAGAAAGCCATTTGTATGAACCTTGCAAACTAAACATCTTCCGCATAATAGATTTAAGTGTACGATTTACTCTTTCAACGACACACGCTTTTTTTTGAACTAAATGTTGAGAAATGGTTAATTTTATATTTATTCATTAGTGTTTGAAAATCTTTATTGAAAAACTCTTTACCCTGATCTGTCTGCAAGTTCTTCGGAATTCTACCGCTTTCAGATAGTATTTTTTCAGTTGCACTAGTAACTTCCTTAGAGGTTTTGGTTTTTATAGGCTCTAGCCAAACATATTTTGAAAATACATCTATAATTACTAAAATATATCGATAACCTTTATTTATTTTAGAGTATGGTATCATTTCTACTAAATCAGCCTGATGAAGACCATCCAATCCTTTTACTATTACACGACGCCTTCGAAAATTTATTCGTGCAGGCTTATGCAACTCGTCTACTATTTGAGCCTTAATCGAACTGTTTATTTTCTTCCGGGTCATTTTGAACCTCTCTAAATGAGACAGTTTCACTAACTGAAGGTTTAGGCGGAGGTTTAGTTAGTTTTAGAGAAAAGTAGAGTTGATCAATTTCAGCCTGAATGTCTGCAATAATTTCATTTGCTATTTCTGTATTTGTACTAGCAGAGTTATGGTATTTGGAAAGTCGGTAAATTATCTTATTAAGTTCTTTGTTAAGGAGAGTCTTGTTGACAGCATCCTCTTCAAATAGAAGATTGGCTAATCGTTTATGCTGAAGATTAAAATATTCACAGTCATCGTAAAAGTATAGATTTCTGTGCTGAATGTGACGACCGAACTTATCTCTCGACATTGTCGAACTGATTCGTTTTCATTATCGGCGCAAGTATGTAAGCGGTAGACAGCTAGACAGGTAGACAGCTAGACAGGTAGACATCTAGACTGGTAGACAGGTAGACAGCTAGACAGGTAGACAGGTAAACAGCTAGACAGGTAGACAGCTAGACAGGTAGACAGGTAGACAGGTAGACAGGTAGACAGCTAGACAGGTAGACAGCTAGACAGGTAGACAGGTAGACAGGTAGACAGGTAGACAGCTAGACAGGTAGACAAGTAGACAGCTAGACAGGTAGACAGGTAGACAGCTAGACAGGTAGACAGGTAGACAGGTAGACAGCTAGACAGCTAGACTGGTAGACAGGTAGACAGCTAGCCAGGTAGACAGGTAGACAGGTAGACAGCTAGACAGGTAGACAGTTAGAGAGACTGACAGATTCAAACTAGTTCACACGTCAACAGATTTCTATCAAATAATAGACATCAGAATTGTTAAATGTATATATACGAATCAAATTCATAACGATAGCGCCCATTGTTTAAATCACTATCTTTGTCTATTACCAAAAATCCGTGTTTATGACTATTCCAGCAATAAGCGCACATTTCTTTAAATTGTTCATAAGTCATGTCGGTATTAACATGATCTCGGTAGACTTTCTGTAAATTCATATCGTCCTGCTTAAACAGCACCAGCATGTTAGCATTATCGCGAATAAGATATTTAGGAATACATGCATATGTTTGACAAAGATAGAAACAGTCTATATTTTTATGTCGACCCATGCTAAAATATTCTCTCATAACGTCCTGTTTGTCGCAAGCAATGTCATCAAAAATAAAAATGCTGTTAGATTTAGCTTGGTCGGGTGGTACAATGTTCACACCATCGCTGTATGTATAGTAGCCAACCTCAGGAATAAATTGAAACAACATACTTAGATATTCAAACTTTGCTTGAAACAGCGATTTTGAATATATATAAATATTTTCAAATCGTACTCCATTAACATCTTTTATTAGCGATTTAATGATGTTTGTTTTACCGCAATTCGATGGGCCTAGAATAAGACATCGTATCGTGGAAGGTAACAACGGTCCGTGTCTCCTGCTTAGAGATGCAGTATGATTATCATGATTTTTTATTGGCAAACTATTTTTTAGTTTAACTACCCTCATGATGTCTACTTGGAAACTCATACTAAAACTGCTACGCATATCTATATATATTAAGATCCTAATCGATCAGTTCTCAGTTCTATAAAATGGTTCGACGTCGAAACAACAAACCAGTCCATCGTCGACGAGGTGCTGGTGTACTCAATACGCTCATTAATAAATTGCCTTTCGAATTGCACATACCAGGATATCAATATTGCGGGCCTGGTACAAAACTTGAGAAAAGAATTGCACGAGGAGATCCTGGAATTAACAAATTAGATCAAGCGTGTCGTGAGCACGATTTGGCTTATGCAAAACATTCTGATAATATGAAGTAACGACATAAAGCTGACAGAATTTTAGCTAAAAATGCTATTGGGCGTATTAGAGCTTCAGACGCTAGCTTAGGTGAACGTGTCTCGGCTGCAGGAATAGCTGCAGCTATGAAGGCAAAAGTAAAAATGGGGATGGGAGCTAAAAAGAAAACTGATAAAAAGTGAAAGAGGATGTTACGGTATGAAAAGGACTTTACGACACCCACCCAAGGTGAGCATCGCACCACGGAATCAGTCCTGAAAACATGACACACTTGCCCTGAGATCGGTTCGAAATAGGCTAATAGGCCACGGCTGGAACGCTCAGGGAGTCGGGCGTGAGTCACACGATACGTTCTGGGCAAGCGCGTTGTGGCATAATATATACAGGGTATGTCGAAATTATGAGGGCGCCACCAAGCCTGTCGTAACCCGGCTAACCGGGCCTGGACGGTTAGACGGGAGCGAAGCATGCAAAAATACTCCGCCAATAAGATTATTCAAGAGTTGCAAGGTCAAACAACAACTTCGGGATTGCCTTAAGCAAGGATTGTGATTAGGTGTCCATCCGACCACGACTACGCAGCTGTCCCACTCACCTGCACGCTCACAGCTTCCTCGTTCCGTCGTACAATAATTCGTACAATAAGGGGGCGTCTATCTGTAACAGAACATGCACAAACCGAAACAAACAATAGTTCCCTTAACTAACCAATCATATATTTCACTTCGAGTTACAATGGGGTAGCAGAATGCGTCGCCCTGTATCTAACCTTACTCTATAATTAAGGGCACCAGCTGGCACGCGCGCTCTAAGCTTAACGACAGATGTTGAACATTAGTGAACAGCAATAATAGGTACAAAGATACACATTGCCTTATGCAAGGGCAGCGACGATTTACATTAGCCTTCACGGCCTGAACTGTCTGCAGTCTGAATGAATACACTAGCGTAGTAATGAATAGGTACAAAGATACACATTGCCTTATGCAAGGGCAGCGACGATTTACATTAGCCTTCACGGCCTGAACTGTCTGCAGTCTGAATGAATACACTAGCGTAGTAATGAGTAGTAATGAGTAACACTCGCGTTCACAGCGGTAATCAGGTTAAAGGCACATACCTTAATGCGTGGGCGGCGAGGGAGCCTGGTACAGCTGAGTTGCGACGAGCTGCAATCGTAGGTGGTAGGTACCTTCGGTGTTACAACGGCGAAAGGGGGTGAATGCATAACCGCCTCAATGGCGACGGGAGACGCGTCAAGACGCGTACAACGGGACGACGAAAATGATGGGGGCCTCACTCGTTCTGCTGAACCAAATCCTCGTAGGTCGAGATGAAGGGGGCACGACCCCTCACTAATAGTAGCAGGAACTGGGCTCCAAAACACCCACGTTACGCCGAAGATCACTCGACAAATTTCGAATCACCACCACCACACACAAGCGCTCTCTGCCACGGGCTCTGGAAGACTCACCGAGGGAAGCGTCGGCAAAAGGTCACCTTCGCCGCGTCCCCCACGTGACTAAACCACAGCGAATCGCAAGGCGATGAAATGAAACCAACCAATGCGGGCCACGCTGGTATCACGCCGCCACCGCGTGCTATTCAAAATTCAGAAAAACGCCATCAGAGGAGAGCTCCAACCGACGACAAATACTGCTTTTTAGGCTAACTATGTGCGAAATCGTGATTCTGGAATTAGGCGATGGAGCCAAATAAAGAGCTAAAAGGGCTTAGCATACGGGCGCGCTGCTCTAAGCTTAGGCGGCTATTCAAAATACCAAAATGACCTAACTAACGGCGTGAAATGCAATTAAGCATCTGAAATAGCAAAATGACTTAACACTCCCCTTACTTGAAAGAGAGTTCCCCGAAGTCTCTTATAAAACAACGAGGCATTTTGGCTGCGGCGCCACGAGAACTCAAACGGCCGGAAACGCTGATACGATAGCTGTACCCCCAAAGGAATTACGCACACCGGCCACCAGATAGGGTACGACAGGAGGGAAGAGAGAAGAGGGAGAAGAAAGACTGGATACGCCAGTGGAAATACGAAAATTGGGTAGGACCTGGCGGTTCGCTGATGGCTAGTGCACACTCCCCGGACCACGGAAGACGGGCGACAAGAAAACTGGCTGTCCCAAAAGGAGTGGCGCTCCGCCAGGGGTCCACAAAACGATTCGCGTCTGGCTCCCTCGGGGAACCAAACGGGCAAAGACTAGGCAGGCTGAGGACAGTCTCGCCGATCCGGCTCGACTGCCCCTCCCAAAATAGGAGTGCCACCACAACGGTTCGCAAAACCACGTCGATAATCGACCACCAAAACGACAAGACAAACAAAATATAACCGACCAGACCCGAAACGGGTGTGGCACGCACTGCGGCGGCGGCCACGAAACGCCGACTGGACCTTAACACCGGGTCCATGACGGTCGCCTAACAGTGCGGTTTTGGAAGGTGGAAAGAAAAAGAGAACAACGGGGTTGGGTAGTTGTCGCCGGGACACGGTAGATAGTAATGACAAGGGGAAAAGAAAGGTAAAGATAGAGCATAGGGAAGGAGGGTTTGGGGTTCCAAATTGGAACCGTGAAAATATCTAATAATAAAAAAAACGCGCGGTTAGCGCTCGTCAAAATCGGGTCAATAGAACGTCTTACTCCCATGCACACTTCCGACCAACCGTTCCAAAAGAACATGGGGGGGGGGAAAGGATAAGTCCCTCGTAACCTGTCCCGCAAGCCGCCTGAAGAGGGCACGTTGCGCGTCACGGGATCGGCGCATTGTGGGGTTCCCCCAACAAGGAAGCTCGGGGAACGGTAGGTACTACTGAAGATACGGCTCTAGGCCGGCGGTATGGCCGTCAAGGCCTACAAAGAAAAAGGGAGGGGGGTTAGGGAAAACGGGCGTTAGAAGGCTAAACGTCCGTGGGATTGGGTTTTAGGTCTTTCGCGTGCCAAGTGCCTTTCGGGGCACCGGTCTCGTCGGACAGCTCGTAAGTGGCCAGCGAAACTTGCCGACTGATATAAAACGGCCCTATAAATTTTGGAGCCAACTTGGCGTTAAAATATTTCGCCGCATCGGAAAGTACGTAATTTCGTCGCCAGACGGTATCGCCAACGGCGAATTGAGCCGGGCGCCTTCGCAAATCGTAAGTCGCCTTGGAGGCTTTGTACGCCACGTCTAGTCGCTTGACTATGTCTTCATATACCAACCTTAACGCGGGAGTCCGTCGTAACAAGTCTTCGCGACTCTCTACTCGTATTTGTTCCGAAACATCCACCTCCTCGGGGTTATTGGCGCGCGTCCCCTCTAACTGTATCTCTCTGCCGAAATTGGCGAAATATGGGGTCATGCCGGTGACTTCGTGTACTGCGGTACGCACTGCGCAAGCGACTTTCGACAAATATTTATCCCACTCCCGGTGGTTGTCTTTCACGTACGACGCTAGCATAGTTTTTAATACTCGATTAACGCGTTCGACGGGGTTGGCCTGCGCATGATAATGCGCGTTAAAGATGATTCGTGATTTATACGTATCGGTAAGCTGTCGGAATTCTCTACTGCGAAACTGTACGCCGTTGTCAACCAAGACGTACTGAGGTGCTCCAAAGAGCAAGAAAACATCGTTCTCAATTTTCTGAGTCACCGCGGTCGCAGTGGCGGTACGCAACGGGAAGAAAAGGGTAAATTTGGTAAAGTAGTCAGCCACGGACAGAATATATACGTAGCCTTTCTTTGAACGGGGCAACGGCCCTACAATGTCGATAGATATCATT